>JABFQI010000514.1:0-10981 GCA_022816925.1 Trichacis sp. ZL-2020 | reverse complement strand
ATTGTTTTTCGTTTATATTGCGGCGGTGTGTCTGCCGCTTTTGCACGCTTCAATAATAATTAATAAAATCAGATAATCATATGATAATGTTATAATAACAATGACATATAATGACAATATTACATGCATATGGAATAATCTTTTTGAACCTACAAGAAAAACAAAAAAATTTTATAATTTCGGTCATTTATTATTCGAAAGAGCTCCAATTTTTTGGATGAATTGTAACTTTTATTTTTAATAATGAAATTGGCATCAATAATTCTTATTTGTAATTAGTTTTGATGAACATTAAATCACGAACTTGACACTGTCGAAAATTTTGAAAAATTATTAACTTACATTGCAAAAAAAATTAATATGTTCTAATTACTATGAACGGTGTGGAAGTTTATAATTTGTTAATAAATTTTTTACGATAATAAATAATTTAGAGATGAATGAACATTCATTATGATCAGTGGCGGATCCAGTATTTCGTCAAGAGAAGGGGTTTACATATATGTATACACAGCCACACGCGTATATTACACATGCACTTTGTCATTCGTAGAATCCTCATGGGGGGGTTCAACCCGAAACCCCCCCCCCCCCCCTCCACCCAGGCCAATTGATCCGCCACTCATAATGACAAAACACCTAGGTATAAAATGTATTATATTGATGAGTAAATTAAAATTATGCAAACTTAATTTTAATATTATTAACACGTATAAAATAGAATGTATTGAATTGATCTTATCAAAGTATTCTTTATTTGAGGTCATTAGTCCAATTTCATAAGAATTTATCTATATATCTTAATTTTTTTTTCACAATGATTTTACTAATTTATCAAAACAGTATAATATCATATATTTAAGGAAATTCTATCTTTCACATGTCAATTTTATGAAATCTTAGTTTGCATAAATTAATTTTACACATCAAAATAATATAATATTATACAAGGTCTAAAATCTAAATTCAGCGTTGACGTCATAACCGGCGATTCGAAGGTGACAGAACCGTCAGCGCGCACGTGAAAAACAGTCGAATCCACCGTTATGCATTGACAGTTTCACCACAGTCGACTCGACGGTGACAAACCAGCGTTCCGACGGTCATAAAAGACGAGTCGTCCGCGAAAGTAAAATGTGGTGCGAGTTTCTGGTATAACCATCAATTCGACTGTGATATAACAGGCCCAACGACAGTTCTTTTCTCTCCGTGCATGTAAAGAAACCTTCAAAGAATTTTGAATAGAATTAAGTTATTTCAGAAAACTTCAGAATGATCCGTTATTTTATTGAAAATTCTGCAACATTTGGGAAAGCTGAAAACTGTTTCGAAAAATTGTATCTAGTTTATAAAACGTTGTATAAATTAGTCTGTGATATACTAGGTAATTTTTGTGTTCTTGTTTATAAGTATATGAAGATATATTTATTTATTTTTTACCATAGGATGGCCAGAAAAAGACATAGACATGTTACTGGAAAGAGTTAGAGATGCATATAATGGAGATGCAAAATTCAAAGGAACACGGTTCACGAATGTTACAGAAGTATTTGGCAAAATCATACCGCATTTGACAGTAGAACGCACGGCCTTCCAATGTTTAAAAAAGTGGCGCAACTTGCTGTATGACTATGTTAAATACCGAAAGCATGAGATGAAAGGAACGATGACGCATCAAACAGAGTTAATGGAAGAGATCTTACAGAAAAAAAGATCACTGGTGCAAAACTCTAGTACAATATATGAACAGGACGTCGACAACATTTTACAGAGAAGGTCATCACTTTCAGCTTAATCAAGAAATAGTAAATTTTTGCATCGAAAAAGAATAAATTCAATTGAATAGTCATTTTTTACTGCAAAGCTGAACTTCGAATCAAGAAAATGGGTGTTGATTTTTGGGAATGAGTATTTTAGTTATGTTGCTGAAATTTTGAAGATACAGCTTAAATTTTTATTCTAAAGGTCATGGGTTTCCCAGAATTCAATTTATTTGATGTGAAAATCGTGAAGAATATTGACCAGATTGTGTACAAACATAAACGTGATGCTTTTAGATTTTTTAAATTCATTTAGCCTTCTGTTCTCATACTTGAACATTTCCCTAAAAAGTAAAATAAAACTTTAACAAATCGGACATGATGGCATGGAAATATATTCATGTATTTTTTCTCGACCTAGAGTTGAAGTCAGATTGAATTATTAATTGTAGTCATATCTAAAATTTTCTGCATACTATTTTTATTTAATATTTGATGTCATTTTCGTAAAATAGATATTGCTTAATTAGATACATCCTGGCTTGACCAGCTAATTATAGATAGAGCAGAAGAACAATTTTTTTTGAGGACATTGTAGAAATAAAATGATGATAATTTAAATCATTGTATGCCTGAATAATTATCCTGTAAACTTCTACATATAATCTATACGTATTATAGATATTTTTCGATATTTTCAACCCTTGATTTGGGAAACATCGATTTTTGATGATTTTTGTACGTTTTAGGAAAACCAAAAACGAACCATGCTCTTCAAAACATGATGCTCTTGGGCAAGAACCAAACACTAATCCTTTAAATCTTCAAGGAAAAACTTCAGACAAAAGGTGTGTATCACAATCTTTCAATAAGTTATATATTTATTCACAAAGTAACAATAACAGACATTTTCATTTTTTTGTTTCCAAAACCGAATGTAATAAATGTGATGAAATCTGTGTTCAGAAGTCAATGAGTAATAATTATATACATGCTCAACTGCGACAAATTGTTTTGACAAAACATTTTCAATTCAAAATGAAAAAATACTACAGAAATGTTGCAAAGTACTTCAACAGGTCTATTCAATACATGACATGAAGTTCTAGTAGTTGGAAAATCAAATAATGTAATCCTATATTAAAAAAAAAAAAATTATCGCATTGATCTTCTGGATCAACAGGCTTTCATCCAACCTTTCAAGTATCATTAAGTATTTAAGTGATTGAAAATATTTAATTGTATTATTTCATATTTATCTATCAGAGTAAAATATGCAGAGTCGAATAGTGATTGGTTTGATTGGCTCGATAAAATAATCGAAGATCGAAGAGAAATATTCAGATCATCGGAGACGCAAGGGTAAGAGAATAATGATTCAAAGAATACTGATTCATGTGCGGATGGATCAATAGGGGAAATATCAAATACCGATTCTTCTACGGTTGAAAATAACATTTCAGTTGAACGGCACGTTTCTTACATTTGATTCCATACATTTAGTTACCTCTTGATTACGATTCTCAAACAAACGTTACTGCATGTAAATCTAACGTCAAGGTGAAAAAATGATTGGATCTGTGAAATAATCATAGATTTTTTATATCCATCCAAGTTTTCCGACACACTTCACCTTTTCAATTATTATATTCCACGCATTTTTTATAAAATCATATTTTTTGAAGAACTACTGTTTCACATATATCAATTTTCAACGAAATTTCGACAAAAACACTTTAACTTTATCCGATATCGAAATTGTGGAAGGCATTCACTTCTAGAAGTCATGGATTATGAATTCAAATCTAATGATTTTTACATGCTTTACTAAGATATGCATTCATACGAAATTAAAGATTATAGTTTCATCTACAATTCAATTCGAATTATTTGTTTTCTTATATAATGTAAATTCTACAGAATGAGTGACGCTGAATTCGATATGTCCGGACTTGACCATCTCATTGAAGATGGATCGTAATAAGAATCTCCTTCAATGATATCATGAACAAAAAACTATGTTAATTTCCAGGACTCAAATTCATGTAAAAATGGCACGATCCCTTCAGGACCGAATTCAGGTCATTCTTGTACCTCTGTATAATAATTCTGGAAACAGTTGTAATTTGGAATAAAACTGAGAATTTTCGAAAATTAGGATTTATTTCTACTTCCGGGGGGCCCTCAACGGTTATGGGAAAAAATTTCCAATTCAAAGAATAAAAAGTATGGTTATATTGACCACTATAATATTATGATTCATCAAAATATTTACTACATTGCAAATTATAATCCACATAGCATATATATGCACATTAGGGGCAGCCGGGGTAATAGTGGGATCGGGGTAATTGTGACACCTTTAGTTTTATGTATTCAATTTTTTAAAAGTAGTAATGTGTTATATATTTGGATTAGTTGTTCAATATTCTTTGCATGTATGTAAGTTTTAGACGAATTTTTTAAAATTTTGATACGTCAAATCAAACGTGACATTGAAAAAAAATGTGATTCGTCATTACCGACCAGGTGTGGACGAGCAGTGGGCGGTGTGGGGGTGGGGGGGGTGGAAGATGATATTACCCCGGGCCTTCACTTCTGAGGGACCCCCAACTGTTTTAGAAAAAAATTTCCCACAATAAATTTCTTACTGTACACGAAATTTCTAATTCTAGGAATTTTTGATCCACTTTTCGAGGTTCCTTACATGGAGAAGAATTTAGTCTGATCGGAAACATTTTTTACAATTTTTTTTCATTCGAAAAATTTTTAAAAATATTCCGAAATCCCTTATATTTCCCAAATTGTCCAAGTGCAAAAAAATTCTTGAGTCACGAAATCCTCAAAAATGATTTAAAATATAATTTTGAAATTCTGAAAATTCACCAAGAAAGTGAAATATGAAAGAACGTCCAGAGGTATTTCACATAAAAAAAAAATTGCAATAGGACATTAAAAAAAAGCAATTTTTTTTTCGACGATTTTCCAAAAATTTTTTAATAAAATTTAAGATTCTTTTATGGAAATATTTAAAAGAAACAGAATTTCAACAGAATTATATTCTGTAAATTAGACTAACTATTCAAAATTATTTTCAAAATGAAAATTCTTGGAATAAAAATAACGTTGATTCAAAATTCTGAGAATTCACCAAAAAAGCGACATTGAAAAAATGACTCAGAAATTTCAAGTTAGGCAGAAATCCCCAGATCCTTCCAATTCATAAAAATCATCAGAAATTCAGCATTTATTCAAAAACTTTCAAATTTTTGCAGTCACACACATACAATAAAAAAGCAAGTTTTTCGAAGATTTTCCAAAAATTTCTCAATGATATATTCATTTGTTTTATGAGGGCCCCCAACAAATTTTCTGCCCCGGGCCCCATCCGAGCTTCATACGCCACTGATAATTTTATATGTTTGGATATTCCGAATATTGTTTCGATCAACTCGCGCAATTTTACTCGATCCAGAATTCGATCAAATATAAAAAAAAGTTCTTACAATACGAAAATATGTCAAAAGTTCTTGATACATATCTGAAAAAGTGACGTACCATAGTAATGCCATTCGATTTCAAAAATCAAAAAAAAAGTATTGTCCAAGTTGTCAAAAAAAAAAAAATGAAATTATTGATAATTAATATTTACTATCAAAATATTGTTGCTTCAATGAAATCGAAGGAAATAAAATTGCGGAATTATTTTGGCAACCCAGGAAATCTACTTATCACGAAAACCGCGTAAAATCGCACTTCTCCCCAGGATTTCATTATACGAAAATAAATGACGACTGTAAATAATAAAATATATTTTCGGAAAGCGAATATCATGATTGGATTTATTATTTTTTATACCCCCACCATGAGACGAACTATCTCTCCACCTCGCGTGGCCGAAAAAACTGTGTGCTTTATCGAAGCAGACGTCTATTTGAAGGTGGTACTTGCGTTTGTGAGAAATATTGCTATGATGCTGAAATTTTCAAATATCAATAACAAAGTATTTACGTTAAAATATTTACGTTTCTGTTATTGAATAAAACTTAGAAAATAAACATGTGTAAGTCATTGGAAAGCAATTACAGAATCAATTTTTATGAACAATTGTTAAGAGATAAAAATGTCGAAAATAAGTTTTTAATATACACTGTTATATACAAAGGCCTTTAAGAATCAGTCGCAGTTCATCGTGTGACTCACTTTCCTCGAATTTCTCAAAATGATTATTTATTCCAACATGATTTTACGATTCCTTATTCAATTGTGAAGTACGCACTGATAATGAAAGTTATTTTTTTTGTTACTCTTTTTTGCCTGTCGTGGACCGCAGCGTCAAAAATCAGTAAGTAATCAAACAAATTTCCATATTAAAAAAATTCAAGAATTCGTCAATCGTTACTTAATTAATAATATTGAACGTTATTTTTTGTGACATTTTTTCCTTAAATTTTTGTTAAAAAGATGCTGAAATATTGAAACGAACGGTAGCAATCTTTTGATCACTTCCTCACTAATAAAATCCGTGATGCAAACTCGGGATGGGCGATACCTATGTCTGTCTTTTTCCACTCGCAAGAACATTCATTTAGCGCGAGAAAGAGAGTGATAGTGTCGCACATCTCTAATGCAAACTAACGACGATATTTACCGCAAAAATTAACTCATACTACTTTTTAATCGATTAACGGTCTGTTTTCGTCGAGGTAAGGTTCTTTTCTATCGAGTTCAACTTTGTTTAATAATTAAAAGTACTTGATTGAGGGGCCGGATGCTATAACCGACAGAGCACGTGACCTTGACGAGATACAGGAGTTTGAAAAAAATGATATGACGTCACTAGCCATATACCGATAAAAGAAAATAATATAGCTAGTGACGTCACACCTCCCACTCCGCGTGTTTCGAGTCTCTTTATCTCCCTTAATTTTTGAGTAATCAAGAAAAGAAAAATTATTTGGTCTTCTATACGACGGATAAAGTGGAATTTTTTGATCAAGTACCCTATTGCTTCAGAAAAATACAAATCTAAAGTTCAGAAATATCGGTTAGAATATTTTCGAAATATTATATGATTATAATGAAAAAGCCAAATTCTTCAGTTTAGGGGGGGTAATTCATTGACGCTTGACTGTAATTTCAGAAAGCGGAAAAATTTCAATATTCATTACGTAACTTCAAAAAATTGCCAATAACCGAAGATTTGCAGTATTTGCAGTTACATGCATTTTTCCGTGCACTACGTGCAGTCTTTTGTGCAGTTACGTGCAGTTTTGTGCGATTAGGGGGATCCTTGACGAAAAGTGTTAGGTTTTGGCTTTTATTTCCATGTAGTGAAACCTTCAAAGAATTTTAAATAGAATTTAGTTAGTTCAGGAAGTTTCAAAATAGTCCATAATTTCTTTGAAAGATCTTTAACATTCTAGAAAGTTCAAAACTGTTACACAAAGTTGTATAAATATCATATAATGTTTCAAAAATAAGTCTGTGATATACTAGGAAAATTTTGATGGCCTTGTTCATAAGTGTATAAAGATATATTCGTCTATTTTTTACTATAGGATGGCCAAACGAAGACGTAGACATGTTACTGGAAAGAGTTAGAGATGCATATAATGGAGATGTAAAATTCAAAGGAAGATATTTCGAGAATGTTACAGAAGTATTTGGCAAAATTATACCGCATTTGACTGTAGAGCGCACGGTCCCCGAGTGTACTAGCCTGTGGCGCAACTTGCTGCATAACTATGTTTCAAACCGAAAGCAAGTGGTTAAAAGAGCGATGACGACGTATCAAACAGAGTTAATTGAAGAGATTGTAGGGAAACAAAGATCTCTTGGGCAAAAGTCTAATACGAGACATAAACAGGACGTCAATATTTCACATAGAAGGTAGTCACTTTAAGCTTATTCCAGAAATAGCAAACTTTTGCATAGAAAGAGAATAAATTTAATCAAATAGTCAGTTTTTTCTTCAAACCTGTACTTTATATTTAGAAAATTAATATTGATTTTTGGGAACGAGTATTTCAGATTAATTAAAATTTAAAAAAAATTTTCACGATGAAATTCTCGAAACAGTTAATGTCGAAAAATTTTTTTCGATACCTTTAAATCCTTGACAATTCTTTGAAATAATTTAGAAATTCTAAAAATCTACCAAAAAAGTAAAATTTACAAAAAGACTCAGATATTTCAAATTAGATAGAAATCCCCAGATGTTTCTTATTCATGGATATCTCCAGAAATACAAAATTAATTCAAAAACCCTAAAATTTTTACAGTCACACACATGCAGAGAAAAAACAAGTTTTTTCGAAAAATGTCTGAAAATTTCTTAATAATATTTTCAATTATTTTAGGAGGTCCCTCAACATATTCTCTGCACCGGGCTATAACCGAGGTTTGTACGCCCCTGATAATTTGATACGTTTGGAAATTCCGAATGTTGTTTTTGTCAACTCCAGCCACTAATTTGTGACCAGTTTTGTGTGATTAGGGGGATCCTTGTCGAAAAGTAAAATTAACATTACACAAAAGCAACATTTTCTAATTATTATCAACTGTATGGGCATTTATAAATTGTGCATGTAGAGGAACCTTTAAAGAATTTCAAATAGAATTTAGTTATTTCAGAAAAGTTTAGAATGGTCCGTGATTTTTTTGAAAGTTCTTTAACATTTAGTTTAGTTTAAAACTGTTTCGAAAAGTTGTATCTAGTTTATAAAATGTTGTATAACTTGCTCTGTGATATACTAGAAAATTTTTATGGCCTTGTTCATAAGTATATGAAGATATATTTATTTGATTTTTACCATAGGATGGCCGAAAGAAGACCTAGACATGTTACTGGAAGGAGTTAGAGATGCATATAATGGAGATGCAAAATTTAAAGGAACACAGTTCGCGAATCTCACAGAAGTATTTGGCAAAATCATACCGCATTTGACAGTAAAACGCACGGTTCTCGAATGTACCAACAAATGGCGCAAATTCCTGTATTCATACGTTAAATACCGAAAGCATGAGATGAAAGGAACGATGACGCATCAAACAAAGTTAATGGAAGAGATCTTAGAGAAAAAAAGATCACTGGAGCAAAAGTCTAGTACAAGATATAAACAGGACGTCGACAAAATTTCACAGAAAAGGTCATCACATTCAGCTTAATCTAGAAATAGCAAATTTGTGCATCGAAAAAGAATAAATTTAATTATATAGTCATTCTTTACTTCAAAGCTGTATTTTGAATCAAGAAAATGAGTATTGATTTTTGAGAACGAGTATTTTAGTTTTGTTGCTAAAATTTTAAAGACACAGCTTTAATTTTTATTCTATAGGTCATGGGTTTCCCAGACTTTAAATTATTCGATCCGAAAATCGTCAAGATGTTTGAACACATTGCATGCAAACAAAACCGTGATGCCTTTAGATAATCTTTTTCATTTAGCCTTCTGTTCTCATAATTGAACATTTCCTTAAAAAGTAAAATGAAACTTTTGCAAATCGTAAATGATGGCATGGAAATATATCGATGTATTTTTGCTCTACAAAGAGTTGAATTTAGATTGAATTATTAATTATAGTCATATCTGAATTTTCCGACATACTATTTGTGTTAATATTTAATGTCGATTTAGTAGCATATATTTTGCTTAATTAGGTACATCCTAGCTTGACCAGCTCATTATTGATAGAGCAGAAGAACTATTTCTCTCAAGGACATTCTAGAAATCAAATGATGATAATTTGAATCATTATATCCCTGAATAATTATTCTGTGAACTTCTACATACAATTTATACGTTATATAGATATTTTTCGATATTTTCAAACCTTGATTTAGTAAACATCGATTTTTTATGATTCTTGTATGTTTTAGGAAAAGCAAAAACGAACCGTGCTCTTCAAAACATGATGCTCTTGGGCAAGAACAAAACCCTAATCCTTCAAATATTAAAGGAAACACTTCAGAAAAAAGGTGTGTTTCACAACCTTTCAATGAGTTATATACCCATTCATAAAGTAACAGTTACAGCCATTTTCACTTTTTTATTTCCGAAACCGAATGTAATTAATGTCATGAAATCTTTGTTAAGAATGTAGTGAGTAATAATTATATACACCCTCAACTGCAACAAATTGAATTGGTAAAACATTTTTTATCAAGAATAGAAAAAATCTAAAAGAAAAGCTGCAAATTACTTCAACAGATCAATTTAATACACGACTTGAGGTTCTAATACTTGGAAAATAAAAAAATGTAAACCTATAAAAAAAAAGAAATTTTTTTACATTGATCTTCTGGATTAACAAGCTTTTTTCCAACCTTTCAAGTATCATTAACTGTCATTAAGTATTTAAAGTGGTGAAACAAATTAATTGTATTATTTCATATTTATCTATCAGGGTAAAATATGCAGAATCGAATCGTGATTTGGTTGCTGGGCTCGATAAAATAATCGAAGATCGAAGAGAAAGATTCGATTCATCGGAGACGCAAGGGTAAGACAATAATGATTCAATGAATTATGCTTCATGTGCACATGGATCAATCGAGGAAATACCAAATACTGATTCTTCTGTTGTTGAAAATTACATTTCAGATTAACGGCACGTTTCTTACATTTTATTCCATACATTTACAGTTACCTTTTGATTACGATTCTCAAACAAACGTTACTGCATGTAAATCTAACGTCAAGGTGAAAAAATGATTGGATCTGTGAAATAATCATAGATTTTTTATGTCCATCCGAGTTTTTCGACACACTTCACCTTCTGAATTTTTATATTCCCCGAATTTTTTATAATATCATATTTTTTGAAGAACTACTGTTTCACATATATCAATTTTTCACGAAATTTCGACAAAAATACTTTTCAATTATTCGATATCGAAATTGTGAAAGACATTCAATAAGTCACAAACCATAATTTACGTAATCTTATCAAATTGGGGTCTCAAATCTGTCTGTTTGGGCAAACAATGAACATTAAGTTCTTCATACTAAATCTAACTTCTAGATGTCATGGATTATGAATCCAAATCTATTGATTTTCGGATCCTTTACTAAGATCTGCATTCACATGAAATTAGAGATTATAGGTTAATCTATAATTCAATTCAAATGATTTGTTTTTTATATAATGTAAATTCTACAGGAAGAGTGATGCTGAATTCAATATGTCCGAATTTGATCAGTTCTTTGATGATGGAT
>JABFQI010000513.1:0-10981 GCA_022816925.1 Trichacis sp. ZL-2020 | reverse complement strand
TAACTCATTCCTACTCTCTTAAGCAAAAACAGTGAAAATCGAGCTTCAGTGTTCAGTGGATAAAATACGACTGATGTTTCAGTGAATTCTACTTTTTTTCCAGTGAATTCTACTGAAAATCATTGGCTAAAAAGTCGCTATTCTTCCAATTTTCTATTATTATGTTAAAAAATGAGTGAATCACGGTTAGAAATATTTTGAGAGCGAGAAATATTTTATTATTCAGTATAGATTACTATGTATATTTTTAGATTTGATAGGTCTATAATATTTAGTCGTAGGGGAAGACGCCCTTGGTTGGGACGCTTTTTGTTTTTCGTAAATATGGAAAATGAATTTTTTAATGTTGATACCTTTTTTTAACTTACACATGAAATTCTATTCATAACTAATACTTGGAAATAGATTATGTCGAACATAAAACATAATCGTTGATTCCACAAAGGTGTTTGTTAAACTATGCAAACGTCCCAACCAATGACAGTTGGTCCTTGGTTGGAACAAGTAATATCATGGTTAGGACACTTTCTTTCAATATTAATTCGTGAATTATTATGATTCAATTCACTTCGCATTTAAGGTTTTTCGAGGTCGAGGTCACCAATTCAAATTTTTGATGTATTTCTTAACTACAAGATAGTTAGATCATCATGTTTTTAAATATTTGGAATTTAATTTATAATCTTTTAAATGTAAATATTGCGATGTACACTGTAAAAAATCTTATAGCAAAAAACCCTAGAAAAACAGAAGTAATTACCATACCACCTATTACTGCAATCATGACCTTGCTTTTATGGCATAAGTAACTATTATTTCTGTATTATTTCCAATGTTGGTATGGTACAAATCGACATTTCATATGTTTTCTAGCTGTAATACAATTTACCATACCATATAGGATTTTGAACTAGAAATGAGAGCTGTGATCGCAGTACTAAGTGGTATGGTAATTTCTTCAATGTTTCTAGTTCTTTTCGCTATTACTTTTTTTACAGTGTACGAATTGCAAAATTGAGCTCGAATAAAAAAATTCAATAACTATTTTTATTTATTACTTATCGAATTTCAAACGAAATGATGTATGATTGTACCAAATTTCTACTTTTCCGGATAAGATCCATCAGAATAACAAATATTAAAAAATGGAAAAATGGAGAAGAATCTCTGAAATCATGAGTAATTCAATTGATCAATTGTCAAATATTACTCATCAAATTTTCAAATGTCAGGAAGTACAATTTTTTTTATGCTTACATATTTTCAGTTAACACAATTTGTTGCTATTTTACTCTTAAATTTAGTAAATAAAGTACAATATAAAACAATGTAAGAAATAATACAAAATCGAGCGTTTCTGGGAAGGGTGATGAAATTAAACACTCGCGGAATATCTTATTAACTCAGTAAAACTTTAATTGGCTTGAAAAAACCTCCACTCAGTGAGTGGAGGAAAAAGCCCTTGGAAGTGTTTGTACAATAATTCACAGTACCTTTTGTGGACTTCAATGATAAATTGTACCGGGAGCCAGCACCGGGTTACAGTTCGACAACGTGGTTTCTTCGACCGGGAGCCAGCACCGGGTCACCGTACGCAAAGCGGGGGCAGTTTTCTGGCCAGAAAACCACGACCCACGCTTTCGAGGAGAAGGGACTTTGTTTCCCAGATCTCGCTCGAATTCCACCAGGACAGCAGTGGAAACGACCCCGGACAGGGGGCAAGAATTTACCCAAGCAGTGGTCGTTGATGAAATTGCGTCGCGCTTCGCTTAATTTCTAATACGCACACACTCTTACAATAGATTTGCGCAACGACTTCACACGAGCGCACACCACTAATTGTTTCTATAGATTGTTCAAAGTCTAATCAAGGATGAAAAAGAGTAAGTTCCCGTTACGCGTCGCGTAGGTTTTGTAAGGAAACAGTACAAAATTCGACGGAGACTCGAAAAGCGTGCTGCTGTCGACCCGGAAAAGTGAACAATGAATCCCGCTCTATGGGCAGAACCCTTTGGGTCCTCCTTGTTCCCCCCTTTATTTCGTAACACGGTGGCCTCTTGCTTTCTACGTTTTATTTTCTAACTGTATTTGAAATAAGTTGAAACAGGAAATTCATGAACCAACGCTTCCAGTGCGATTCCACAAATTCGAACTACTCGGTCCGCCCGAACTTGCGAAATCGGTTTGGAAGTATCAAATGCCCGAACATCCCGCCCGCCTCGTCGTCAGGACGAAATTAAATGTTTTATGTGTCGATCCTAGCTATCTCGCCCGCCCGCCCTGACAAAGATAACAGATCAGTTTGGAGCAGGGAGGGGGCTGAGACGAACGATAGGACGTCGGAAGGTGCTCGTGGCTGTCTTGACAGTAACCACGCGAACATGACCGTCCAGTCCTGGATGGACTTCAATGACTCGCCCTAATGGCCATTTAGATGGAGGGTAACGGTCGTCTCGTACGAGGACCAGTTGACCCACGTCAAAGTTTTTGGTTGCTCCAGTCCATTTGTTCCTTTCCTGCAGGGAATGGAGGTATTCGTTCGACCACCTGGTCCAGAAGTTCTTACGAATTTTGCGTAACAGCTGATAACGATCTAGCCGGTTTTCTGGAAGGTTTGGGGGCTCTTCGTCAGGTATCAAGCTGAGAGTGCTTCCGATCAAAAAATGCGCTGGTGTGAGGGCATGGAGATCTTCAGGATCGCTGGACATAGCACAAATCGGTCTAGAATTCAAACAGGCTTCAATTTCGGCCAACACCGTTGTGAATTCTTCGAAAGTCAAGGTGTTCGCAGTCATCACTCGAGCAAGATGATGTTTTGTCGACTTGACCCCGGCTTCCCACAGGCCTCCAAAGTGAGGTGAGCTCGGGGGGATGAAAGTCCACTCTGTTCCATCATTTGCCAAAATGGCAGCCGTTCCTGAGTAGAAGGCTGAAGCTCGTTTGAACATCAGACGAAGCTCTTTGTCTGCTCCTTGGAAATTCGTTCCATTGTCGCTGTACAGTCTACGGCAGAGCCCTCTTCTGCTGGAAAATCTACGATAAGCATCCAAGAAGGCAGCTGTTGAGAGGTCACTAACCGCTTCCAAGTGGATTGCCTTTGTGGCGAAACATACGAAAAGCGCAACGTATCCCTTGTAAGAGCGATGGCCACGCCCCTTCGTAGTTCGGATTTGAAACGGGCCAGCATAATCAAGGCCTGAGTTTGTGAAAGGTCTGGCCGGTTCAGTTCTGGTAGCCGGGAGTTCCCCCATGAGTTGATGAGAGAACTGTGGTTTGGCTCGGTGACACCGGACGCACTGCCTTACAAATTTTCGCACTTCAGATTTGCCACTTATGACCCACACGTGATTCAGTAGGATGCTGTAAGTTAGTGTCGGTCCTCCATGGCAGGAGATCTTGTGAGCCAAGTCAACGTAAAGACCAGAGAGTGGGGAGCGCTTCGGAAGAATTGCAGGATGTTTTGAAGAGAATGAAAGTGACGAATGGCCCAATCGTCCTCCGACCCGCAGTATCCCATGTGAGTCCAGAAAGGGATTAAGCTTTCGCAAGACACTTGACTTCGGAATTGAGTTACCGTTGCGCAATGCAAATATTTCCTCTGCGAATTCCGCTGCTTGCGCCATCGGGAGAATTCGTAGTCGAGCCTGTTCCAGTTCAGCTGAAGTGAGGAATGTTTGAACTATAGGTGTTCCTACTTTTTTCCGTCGACAGTTCTCGATAAATCTGATACAATATGCTGAAACCCTGATCAATCGCTTGAGAGAAGAGAATCTTGTTAAGAGTTCGCTGTCGATAGTTATTTTGATTGCGAGAAATGCACGTATTGATTCGTCATGGTCGGGTAAGTCAGGTGGTTGAAATGGCCAATCCTCAGTCGGAGATGATAACCATGTTGGCCCGCGCCACCATAGTCTAGACGTTTCAAGGACATCTGGTTCCACACCTCGGGTTGCTAAATCGGCTGGATTGTCATTGGTTGGAACATGTCGCCAAATTGCTGATGGTACGCCAGTTTGAATGTATGATACGCGGTTAGCAACGAAGGTTTTCCACGTGGAAGGATGCTTGTGGATCCAGGAGAGCGCTACCTGGCTGTCGGACCAGGCCGATACTGGCAACATTCTGAAGTACTCAAGTCTTCGTATATATTTGAAAAGTTTCACAAGTAGGGCAGCTCCGCAGAGTTCAAGATTCGGAATTGTAACTGTTTTTATGGGGCTGATTTTCGATTTAGCAGCCAATAACAACATCTGTGAGTTGCCTCGTTCGTCGGAAACTCGCAAATAGATCGCAGCGGCATATGCTCGAGATGACGCATCAGAAAATCCATGCAGCTCACAGTCCAGTCCTGGCGAGACTCCTAACCAACGAGGAATATTTATTTTGGGAAGTGTCGTTAATGAATTACAGTAATTCCTCCATGTTGCGGCTTCGTCCACAGGAAGTGGTCCGTCCCAGTCGATCTTTCGGATCCATAGGTTTTGCATTAAGATTTTGGCGGTCACAGTAATAGGGGCGAGCCATCCCAAGGGGTCAAATAATCTTGCTATGCATGACGCTACCGCACGCTTAGTCGTTCCTTCAGTTGTCAATGCATCACCGCACACATTAAACGTGAAAGTATCGTGTGTTGGCTTCCATTGAATTCCCAGAGCTTTAATGAGGTCATCCTTCACGATGGCTTTGGAGGCTTCTTCAGGAGACAGCTGGGACTTTGTGGGAA
Organism: Trichacis sp. ZL-2020; assembly: GCA_022816925.1. Taxonomy (NCBI): domain Eukaryota; kingdom Metazoa; phylum Arthropoda; class Insecta; order Hymenoptera; family Platygastridae; genus Trichacis; species Trichacis sp. ZL-2020. The sequence goes on along the minus strand of JABFQI010000513.1, from coordinate 6,258 downwards.
CCAAGTCCTGGTGATTCGAAGCCCATTTGTCAAGTTCGATGCCACCTTTCTTCAGCAGCTCGATCAGTTGATCTCGTGATTCTTTCGCAGAAAAGTAATCGTCAGCTCCCTCAAAAATATCGTCAACATAAGTGCACTCTTGAATGCATTTAGCTGCCAGGGGAAGTTGAGCTCCTTCATCAACTGCCAATTGTTTCAATGTTCTTATAGCCAGGTAAGGTGCACAGGTTGTGCCATAGGTCACTGTTTTAAGTCGATAATCGACAGGGGCAACCTCCGGTCTCGGTCTCCACAACACACGTTGCAGATCGCAGTCATCAGGGTGTACCCTTATTTGACGAAACATCTTGACAATGTCTGCTGTAAATACTATTCGATGACGTCGCCAGTTTAAGAGCACCAGCCCTAAATCATTTTGCAGTGGTGGACCAGAGTGAAGAAATTCGTTGAGCGATTGTTTTGCCGATGTCAATCGAGAGGCATTGAAAACAACACGAAGTTTCCATTGTAAGGCATTTGTTTGGACCACACCGTGGTGCGGCAAATACCAAGCTCGTGGCTTACTCAGCTCTTCCTCTGGAACGCGTTCCATGTGGCCTAGTTCCTCATAGTTCCTCATAAAGTCCCGATACGCGTCACCCAATTTAGGGTCTTGTAAAAATCGGTGTTCCATAGCACGTAGGGTCCCAAATGACTTTTGGCGTGTCTCGGCAGCTGCAGCTGGTAGCTCTGGTTTCAGTGGCAATCGAACGACATATCGACCGTCAGGGTCACGAGTGCATGTGTCGCGATAGTGAGCCTCGCAACATTCGTCTTCGGGTTTTAAGTGACGCTGGTTCGAGGGTATTCCTTCTAGTTCCCAAAAACGTAGAAGTGTTTCTTGAAGAGTTTCAGTCGAATTGCAATGAAGTGCAGTGACTGGCCTGGAGATGGCAGCTTCCACCCGCCGTGGCACTTTGGGTCCTAAAGGGCCCGAGAATATCCACCCTAATTGTGTTTCTTGTGCGGTGACCTTGGGAACTTCAAATTGATGTAAACCGGGTTTCAGGATCTGTCCAAAGTAATCCGCACCCAGAAGAAATTGGATCGTACCTGGTTGGTAGTAGTGAGGGTCCGCCAAAGGTTTTCCAGCAACCCATTCTAGATCAAGTTCTACAATTTTTCTTCCAGGGAGACGCAATTCTAGGTTAGGAAGTACGTATACGTCCATATCTAATCGAAAATCTGGTTGTTGAGAGGACTTTAATGTCATCGTAGTAATCGCCTTCGCCATGCCGACCCGTGAATTGTCCAACCCGGTAATGGGCACACTCGTCGGCCATGTTGGGAGTCCCAGCTGTTTCACGATTGCTTCGGATACGAAGGAAGAATCGGATCCCTGATCAAGCAGAGCTCGCACTTTTGTTTCTCCGTTCGGCCCTGAAAGTATTGCGCAAGCGGTGGCGAGCAATATTTGTCGTTTTTGGGGAACGATCGTGGTCAAGGCTTGGACACTAGGGTTAGTCTGCTGAGTATTTGAATCCTTGTTATGATATTTGCGGTGAGAATAGCCACCTTGTTGGTTTGGATTTCTGTGTAGTAAAGTATGATGCGGTTCTTGACACGTAAAACAGCGTTGTTTTGATTGGCAATCTTTGAATAGGTGGGGGCGCAGGCAGTTGAAGCACAATTTCAGACGTCGGACTTCGTCCCGGCGCTCGGAGGGAGTCATTGCCTTGAACGCGGTACATCTCCCAATGTAATGATCTCCCGCGCAACCCGCGCATTTCTGTACTTTTGTACCTGATGACTCAGCGTGGAATGATCTTTTCGGAAAAGCTTGTGGCTTTGATGACGTTCTCGATTGAGGTTGTTTTGATGAGGGTCCACTATGGGATATAGTTTTGTTTCCCGTTGCGGTCATGTTTAGCGTTAGGATGCGCTCGTCAATAAAATCAGAGAGTTCTTTGAAGCTCGGGTATTGGTCGATTTCCTCATCTACCTCGGTTGTTGTTGAATTAGGCGTTTTCCCGTATTTCCGGCTGAGGTGACCTTCCCACTGTCGTCTCGATTCCGAATCTAAACGTTCAGAAATGTGAAAAACTACCCAGTCATTAAGACCTTCAATTTTTCTGCCAATGTTTTCCAGTGACCGTAATGCTTGCCGAGTTTTGTCGATGAGGTTCGTCAGATCGCTCGCTGATTCCTTGGTCAGTTTCGGAAGTTCAGCTAGAGTGCTGAAATGAGTGTGTATGAGAAGGCGGACGTTACAATAACGTTGCTTCAGGGCTTCCCAGGTTGGTAAATAGTTCAATTCAGTCACGGGTGTGTCTTTAACAAATTGCGCAGCTTCGTTTGTCAGTGATTGTTTCAAATACTGTAGTTTGACGACGTTTGGAATTGTCTGATCGTTATGAATCATAGATACGAAAAGATCCGCAAATGGTGCCCAATCTTCGTATTTTCCAGAAAACGTCGGCAATGTAGACTTCGGCAATCGCAATTTTCCGGAGGTTGACGGTGTGTGCGCTGTGTTTCCTGAGGGGGCTCCGCCCACTGAAGCTGCTTCGGTTGCCGAAAATTCCTCCAGTAACATACGCAGTGCGTCGCATTCTTGTTCGCAAGTAATTTCCATTGTCTCAAAGGTGTTCTCAGTAACGTATGGATTTACAGCGGCCTCTTCTTGATTCGTAATGTCAACGTGTGTTTCGCAGGCTGCAGCCCAATATATCTCAAGTTGTTCCAGTCTTGATTTTACAATTGCCTTCGAAAGTTGTTCCGGATTCATGTTTTTCCGACGTGTAATGGTTCGTCGGATTGTACCGAAGCGAACCTTCTGTTGTGTTAGCAGCTTTTTGAGGTTAGGAGTCATTTTGCAAGTTTTTGTTTCAATAAGGGTACGAAATACTGTGGTTTATATAGATAATTATGATTTAGAGTGAACACTCCGTAAGTGTACTCGTATGATTACTTATTTCTGAATTATTAATAATTTATGCACTAATATTGGCAATTATACAACGTTTATTTATATGAAAAAGTCAAAATTACTAAATTAAATGATTACTGATGGATAAAATTAACGTCTACTGTTTATTGTGAGAATTATTGGTTGTAATAGTATTTTGTAAAAGTACTTCTTCTGAATGCTCCGTAAAGGCTTGTAGTAGCATTCAATTATAATTAGTCACAAAGCTAATTGTCAAGCTGAGTGCGCTAATTATCCGATTAAATAATATACAGTATTATTTTGATACAAGTGTACAAGTGTAAAGAGACGTGTCTATTTGAACGGACTGTACAGGCAAAAAAAAGTAAAAGTTGAAACTGAGGGCTTTATTGCTTTCGGAAATCATAAAGCCTCCGAATTCCGCGCCGTTGTGTCGAGAGCGAAGGAGACCCAGAGAATGCGCTTTACGCTTGACATTGACTCGGGGGCACTTGAGCCTTACGCGGGGACTGACCATTCGCGCCGGTATTAGGAGGCTAGTGTTGGGCGTAGGCAAGAGCGTCTTTGTTAAAAGAGAAAGCAAGGGACCAGATGTTCGCTTTGTTAAATGCGTGCTTGACCTTATTATCTATACCGATAGTTTCTAAAATTTCATCCTTGATTAATTATTTCTACTGTAACCCTTCGCAGATCGCTCGTATTTATCCGGCTCGATTGGACCAAATGTTGCTATTTTACTCTTAAATTTAGTGAATAAAGTATAATATAAAATAATGTAAGAAATAATACAAAATCGAGCGTTTCTGGGAAGGGTGATAAAATTAAACACTCGCGTAATATCTTATTAACTCAGTAAAGCTTTAATCGGCTTGAAAAAACCTCCACTCCGTGAGTGGAGGAAAAAGCCCTTGGAAGTGTTTGTACAATAATTCACAGTACCTTTTGTGGACGTCAAAGATAAATTGTACCGGGAGCCAGCACCGGGTTACAGTTCGACAACGTGCAGTTTCTTCGACCGGGAGCCAGCACCGGGTCACAGTACGCAAAGCGGGGGCAGTTTCCTGGCCAGAAAACCACGACCCACGCTTTCGAGGAGAAGGGACTTTGTTTCCCAGATCTCGCTCGAATTCCACCAGGACAGCAGTGGAAAGGACCCCGGACAGGGGGCAAGAATTCACCCAAACAGTGGTCGTTGATGAAATTGCGTCGCGTTCTCTTAATTCTAATACGCAACACTCTTACAAGATTTCGCAACAATTTCACACGAACGCACACCACTAATTGTTCCTATAGATTGTTCAAAGTTTAATCAAGAATGAAAAAGAGTAAGTTCCCGTTACGCGTCGCGTAGGTTTTGTAAGGAAAACAGTACAAAAATCGACGGAGACACGAAAAGCGTGCTGCTGTCGACCCGGAAAAGTGAACAATGAATCCCGCTCTGTGGGCAGAACCCTTTGGGTCCTCCTTGTTCCCCCCTTTATTTCGTAACACGGTGGCCTCTTGCTTTCTACGTTTTATTTTCTAGCCGTATTTGAAATAAGTTGAAACAGGAAATTCATGAACCAACGCTTCCAGTGCGATTCCACAAATTCGAACTACTCGGTCCGCCCGAACTTGCGAAATCGGTTTGGAAGTATCAAATGCCCGAACAACGGAACTATTGCAAATTTCATTTGAGAACTCCAGAACTATTCCAAAATAACTCAGAACTCTCGAAATTTTTGTATTTTTCCAAAATTTGGGGAGCACCTTTACGGGGGTCGCTATGACGTCATTTGACTGTGAGGTACTGTGTTCGAATCCGGGTCATCGGCTATGCTCGCAAACGTTTTTCTCTAGTTTCCCTTCGTATCTCAAGACAAATGTCGGCATAGTTCCTTAATTTAAAGACGGTTGCAGATGCGAAAACCTACCACACTTTCCCCTCCTTTCCTACCTTCAAAAACACTGATTAACAAATACACTGGTTCCCCTCTATAACGAACTCCGGTATAACGATACCCCGCAATAACGAACGCTCGGAGCTTCGTGATAGCGAACGGAATTCTTTCCCCTAAACCCCCACTCTTGCGTAGAAAGGGCCTCGAGAGAGAAAGAGATGCAAGTTGTCGCCGCGAGTCACGGCACATCGTTTTGCGCATATCGTCCACATTAATTTACTCACAGGCTTGACGCAAGTCGATAAGTGGGATACTCCTCTCAAATTCGTGGTACCGAAGCTCTTGGCTCACGAGCCGTTCGTTATAGAGGGAAACCCGTGTAAATTTGAATATTTGCAATACATAAATAACGGAATCATCACCATTAATGAAAGTATAGTATTATTTATATTCTTACTAATTTTGATTTGATGTTAATTTACAATTTTTTATCAAAAATAAAATAAAATAAATCAAAATGAACTAAAGGAAATCAGAACCAAAATAAATATAATCTCTGCTCCATACTGGATACTTAACTGATTGACGTTCTAAATTTATTAGTATGGTACACTGAGAGAAGAAAAGGTCTAACGGTAACCCCAATTTCGGGTGACAGTTATCGATCAAAAATAAAATGCAATTCATATGAGCGTTAAAGGGCATTAAGAAATTGTGGAGGTCGTGGAGGTAACTTTTTATATCTACTACAGAAAATACTTATAGCTTCAGAAGAAATTCAAATGATTTAAAACGGCCCGCTAGACGGTTACATGATTACAGTTTATAAAATATTCACAAAAGGCGAAAAACAAAAAAGAATCGTAGTACAACTGTTTTGTCATGATGTACATACAGCGTGTGTCGCGCGAGGGTGTGCAAGTGTGCAAAGTAGCGTGTTAACACCATGCAAGGTCAAAAGAATACCTATTGATATTTGACATGTTTTGGAGTGAAAGTCATGCATGAAACTTTCTAACTAAAATCGTGTTGCTCCGTAGTTGTACTTTGAACTAAGCGTTCAAAGTATATTGGAGTTATAGTCACACTGTTTTCCTTCAAGTGTAGTTGGCTGATGAATTGATAACTGCTCTGAACCAAAATTTCTATCAATCACCCTCCGAAAACATGAATTGATAGGCATGATATCAAATAACAATGTTAATCAATATCGATCTTACTTAACCTTTTTTCCACCTTATCATTGTACTTGAACATTGCAAAAATTTCAATGTAAAAACTGCGACATCAATGAGAAAAAGTCCCATTTTTCTAGTATTGAAAGGACAAGACGCCCAAACTGTGAGAAGTCCAATGTCAGACAGGAAATATTATGAGAAATATTAATACTATCCCGTTCTCGGCTGGTAAAGATTGCAAGCTTTCTCGTGAAAAATCAAACCCTAAACT
>JABFQI010000512.1:0-10989 GCA_022816925.1 Trichacis sp. ZL-2020 | reverse complement strand
CTTCTGTGTTTAAGTAATTATTTAATTACAGATTTCATGGATTTTCCCGTTTGTTTATGTACTTTGCGGTACTCCGGTTTAGTTTTTAGAACGGCCACCAGGTGTCATAGCACCCAATGTCAGATCCTAATATTAGTTCGTCATTCGTTTACTCGCATACACCACTTGGGCAAAAAAATTTTGAAAAATATTTATCATAGGTGGAGAATGGTTGCACAACTGAAATTGAAAGTGGAATACGTTGTGTTAAGGATTACGTCTCTTGAAGTAAAAAATCAGTTCCTGGTATTGCGTTGGAAATATTTTGAAAGTGATAAATATTATAAATGCAGAGTTAAATATTTTTATTACAATTTTTTACAACTATAACATTTTACAATTAAAATTATTGCTGAAAGGGAGTGATATGAAGTCGACTGAAAGTGACATAAGAAAACAACAGTCGACCTAGGTTGACTGCAGTTTTTTTTTCGACAACATACGGTTGAATAAACGTGCGAATATCAATCGTCTTGCTGAAAATGAAAATGTCGATTCAATTTCCTCGGATTACAGTCGGCCAATAAATTATAGGAACATTCATCTTTGTTATATATTTGAACATAAATTTTTCCCAGAGAAAAACGATTACAATAATAATTATAGATCCAACATTTTACATTCAGATTCTGTATTAAATGAAATTAGTAACACTTTTTGTGACATGACTTTCTACTTCAATTTCTTTTCTTAAGCATGTTATGAACGAATGAATAGAAAAAATGCTGACAAAAAATACATTTCATTGTAAATTTATGATCCCCAGTGAGTTTTGAAATGTGATGGACCAGAAGTTCCGAGACAACTTGATCTGAAAAAATATACATGTACTTTCAATCGCTTCATGCCAGAATCTGTCAGTTGGAAATGTCAAATTTCTCATTCTTCCATAGAATTTTTAAAAAATACTGTTTTGTTTTTAATCGTGAATTGTTCGTTTTTTCTTTTATAATAAAGTAAATATATATAAAATATTCTGTAAATATGTATGAATGTGGTAAATATTCTGCTAACTATAGAAAATAATGTATTTTGCATATTTTTTTTTGCTCTTCATTATTTTTTTTATCGTCCAATTTGTACTTGTAATATAAATTATTCAGTCTGAAATTTTTCAGTTTTCAATCTGTAGTTTATAAATATTTTGATATTTTTATTGGCATGTTCGAGTTCTTTAGTTTGAAAAAACATCCTAGTTATGCCTTTTCTGTAAAGTAAAATTGTTCGAATTCAACTAGATTATTCTACTTCTTGTAATTTTTAAAAATTTTCAACTCTTGATTATAGAAGATGTGAATTTCATTTTATTTCTCTTATTTTCCGATTCAGCAATTTTAATTATTTTTCCTTTCCTATTTTATTAAATTTGTGATGAAAAATCGAAAAAATTAAGAAACATACTTTTTTCTCTAAATCCAAAAGTAAATCATCTTTCATTTTCTTGTGATTCTGAAACAAAAAATTAATAAATAAATAAGAAAAAAGTCATTTAAACAAAAAGTGGAGTAACAGAAAGTGAACAATACAATATATTTGAACAACTGAAAATTGAAGGAATCAATAAAAAATAGAATAGTAGTTGGTTTTGGATACTCATACCCTTGACAGGTCTTTGAGAGCGTGTCCCAAGTTTCGTATATTTGTTATCGTCGTCCCCATCGTCCCATTTCAAGTCGCTATTTCGAGTCCCTTATTTCTGAGATTTTATATCAGCACACGTGATAAGTGTGTGTGGTGGGTGAGCGTAAGTGTATGTGTGAGTGCTGTGGACCGACGGCTTAAGGTAAGACGAAACTCCCACCACTGTGAATTTTACCTTGAATTGTATTTTTCACTATTCTCCGCCAATTTTGAATATTTTGTAAAACCCTTTTGCACGAATGAAGTACGCTAGTGCATGAATCGGGCACTGGTGTTTTTTTCAAAAAATTCTGCAAATTTTTATTATTTGTAATAGACGGTCAGTAAAGATGTTCCGATTAAAAATTTTTTTTTAATTTTTTGAAAAAAACACCAGTCCCCGATTATTGCGCTCCGGTACTTCATTCGTGCAAAAGAGTTTGGAAAAATATTCAGAATTGGCGGAGAATAGTGGAAAATACTATTCAAGGTAAAATGCGCAGTGGTGGGAGTTTTGTCTCACGCTAAGCCGTCGATCCACAGCGTACTTACATATACACTTACGCTCACCCACCACACACGAAAAATCTGCGGATACCGTCGTTCAGTTCCCAGCTCATTTCCAACTTCTAATGCAAATTTTTGTCAGAAAAAATCTATGGGGCAGCCGGGATTCGAACCCGGATATTCCGAAAAACGAATCCAGCGTTATAGCCACTGGATCATCGTGCCGGTTTTAATAAAATAGTAAAAATCATAATTTTAAAAACTGCATTATAATTATAATATTATTAAAAAAAAAACATAACGATTGAAAATGTATAAAACATACAGAAATTAACCAAAAATTATAATTCGTAATAAAACAATTCCTATAACAAGAATTATGAAATTTTGAAACAAACTTTTTTTGTATACTCAAGTACGTACTATAGGATAATAAATTTATTTAATTGAAATTTCAGTTTTTTAAATGATTTTGATAATTTTTGAAATTTTGATTGTTTTATTATTTATCCAACATAGCTTAAATATTATTTAATAGAAAATTTTTATTTAATTAATTTGTAAATAATTTTTTATAAAATGATCAATTTGTCGTATATCTTATTGTTGTACCTATATAATAAAATTGTTATTATATTTTTTATTATTGTATAATATTTTAATAAAATTATTAATATGAATATTCTACATAAGTCTTTAAGAATAGAGTCTAAATTTTTCCCCTTAAAATAATTAAAACAAGTAAAAAATGTAATGCAAATTTTTAAAAACATGAAAAAACAATGACTCAAAATTCACAAAAAAATTGTCAAGTTATATTCGTATGTACTATAAAAAATATAATATCATAATCGCAATTTTCGTCTTGAAATAATTCATGCAAAAAACAAAATAAAAATTTTTTCAATAGTGACTTGAAATTCTCTCTCTAAATAAAATATCGTTATTATATATTTATATGCACTGTAATATTTATAACTGTTATTCGTATTATATACTTATATTGAATATTTCTATTCAAAAATTTTACCCGATAAATACTCTATTTCTATGTAGATGAACTATGAATTTTTTAAAATCTTGTTTTTTCTTAACGGCTTACGAACCTAAAGCGAGAAAGAGAGCGGCGATAAAAAAAGCGTGGATTGGAAAAGGACAAAACGAGGAAAATTTTGCGCCACTTTCTCTCGTGAGTCTCGCGAAATAATCATTTGATCGCGAAAATAAAAATAGTGTCCTAATCTGCAGTCCATTCCCTATGGAAAGATCTATAAACTAAATTCGGTAATACCAGAGAATTTTTTTTTAAATCTAAATTTTCGTAGCGTTCTCTGTATATATATATGTATATAAACGGATTACGCGCCAAAAATTTCGCATTTTTTTAATACGCCGTAGATGTAAAAAAAATGCAAATTTTAATAGCCAGAAAATTTGCAATAAAATCATTGTAATTAATGTAATTAAACATGATCTTTTTATATGTCCTTAATGTTCGACAACTGCAATAAATAATCAAATATTCACTTTTTTTGGGACTCCAGATTCTCACTTAATTCCGTGTACTTTCAATTATGCACTTGAAAAAGAAAATTGACGCTACTTTGTTTACATTGTAAATAAATATCGATTTCACGCGAGTTGTTACTCGCTCGATCATATAAGCGACAACGTCAAATGACGCCTCGAGCCGTAAATCTTGGCGTGTGAATTGAAAGAACGCATTTCCGATTTAATGGAATCTTGAAATATAATGAATTCATGCATTTTTGTCAAGAGTAATGTTTACTTATTTTAAAAATGAAAAGTTTCGTTTTTTTTGCCATTAAAGTTGGATAAGAAAAATAATTGAAATTTGAACTGTCGATAATAGGGTCATTTCCGATAATGGGGCCCATTACCTTATGAATTTTTTCTGTTGAAACCACCATTCCGATTTTTACTACCCAAAATGTGTCATTTTTCACGGTTCGTGCGAACTGTCATCGGCGTCCACTTGAATTGTAGATGGCGCTCTTGACTTGGATCGTTTCAGAACGTAAATCGCGTGTTTTTTGTTAAAGATATATAATTTCTTGTAAAATATGAATGGAAGAATGATCATCTTGAAAATTTGTACGAATTATGTTATTTGTTATATAAATAACATAAATTAGCATAATCGTATAGATTTTTATTACTATATTGTAATTTATATTGTCATAATTTTCTAAGTATACTGCTAGGATACGCATAATATAATGTATGAAAATGCATTTTGGTGAGAATTACCCCAATTTATAAAATAATGCTATTGGCGCTTTTGATTAACGATTTTGCCCTCACAACTGTACTTTCTACGCCCAGATGTTGTGAAATGCACGAAATATTTTGCCCTCGTGACGCCACATGTGACTCGAGAGTCGAGCTCCTTTCATCGCTTTAGCATGGAGAAAGGAAGTGGCTGAATCACGGGACAATTAAAACTTTTTACCGACGTTCCGCGAGTTTTTGTGACGATCCCGAGGGTCAATTTCGTTGACCTGCGACTTCCGGCGAAGAGAATTTCCTGTCGATCGGAAAATCTATTTCCTATTTACTGGACAACGGATATTGGGTCCGGCAAATCCGATTGCGTTCCAATAACTCCAGCACTTTTGTTTCTAATAGGAATGAGAATCCGAGGGTAAATGTTCAGAACTGTCTCGAGTGTGAAAATTTGTGGAATTTTGCGTGATTTGTCGAGATTTAAGGAATTTTATTCAATTTTTATCATTAATTTATTCTGATTGAATTGATATTTGTTCATAGAAAATGTGTGAAAAAATTAATTGCTCAACGAATGTAGTATATAGTTAGTGTTTAATATTAGATGAACTTAATTATTGTAACTATCAGAAAGTGTAGAATTTTATGTAATTGAATAAGATTTATCCAATTTTATTCAGTTTTGAAGAGATTAAATTTGATTGAATTCATTATTATTTTCATTTAGTTTTTTAAAAATTTAGTCATGATTATTTTGATTTAGTTATTAATATACTCATTATTTATTTTTAGTTATCAACCGGAATTATTTTTATTGGAAAGTAAAACATGAACAATTGTACATTTCTAATTGATTGAATAACGTTGATAAATATCTTGAGCACTTTATGACCTGCGATCCAATAAAAACCCTTCATAGGCAAAAAACTTGACACACTTTTTTGCTGACAATGAGTTACTCGGATTTCAAGTTTCAAACCAAAGAACTAAATTATTTTCAATGCCACTATTTATGTAGGTACATTAAATTTGCACTTTATTCACTTGAAAAATAATTATTATAAATATAAAAATGCTACTTTTAGATTATTTCAATAATTTATTTATGTATCAGAAATTTGCTACAATTATTAGGCAATGACAATATGTATGACCTTAAAATAAAATTACAGTAACTATCTTATTTTAAAATGGCTACGATTCTAAAACTTTAAAAATTTCCAGCATTTTTCTGCACCTTCTAGAACTTTCTATATTCTAGAACTTTTTCGGAAATTCTAAAGCATTTTGCAACTATTTAGAATCATCTGAAACTTTCTAGAATCTTTAGCACTACCTGCACCTTCTAGAAATTTCCAAAAAATTCTAGAGAATTCTAAAACTTTCTAAAACATTATTGAATCCTAGAATCTTTTGGGACTTTTGTGCCTTTCTAGAACCTTTTTGAATATTTCACAACTTCAAAAACTTTCGACAACAAACTCTACTAACAATTCTATAAACTTTCTGGAATATTATAAAAAATTTTGAAAAATGAATGAATTTTTTAGAACATTTATGAAATTGATAGAACCTTCTCAAACTTTCTAGAACATAGTATTATATGCAACAAAATTTTTTAGTGGACTGGAATTGATCGTCTTTATCGAACAATACTTTCACTGAATCAAAAATTTCAACTACCTATGATAAGAATTCCACAAATTTAATTTTATATTAAACGATAAACTTTTCATGAACGTTGAAAATTCCATTTTCAATAAATACATTTGAAAACGGCGGGCGAATAGACGCATCCGATGGAAAACGAAAAACTGCAAATCCCTACCTCACCGGTCGAGCATTATGGAATTCGTGCTTTATCGATAACGTAGGAATGTTCACAACTTTCTTTTTAGTCAATTTTAGGAGTTTCATTTTTGTAAAAGCTGACCAGAGCACTATTTTAGGTACTGAACTGCACTTTAATTAAGTAAGAAAATAAACTTAAAGGATAAAATTTTCGAGTAAATTGTTTTAATTCTACTTTAATCGGATGCAGTTAGGTACCCAGAGTAATACTCTGGTCAATTTTTACAAAAATAAAAAACTTCTGATTCCTACTTTACCAATCGAGCACTGCTGAATTTCCATAATGTTTTACCATCAAGGTAGGAGTTCGCATTATATTCGTTTATTATTTTTAATAAATTTTGGGAGCCGAATTTGTGTGAAAACTGACCAGATCACTATTCTTGACACTTGACTGCATCTGACTGAAGTGAAAAAATGAACTTTAACGATAAGCTTTTCAATTAAGTTGAAAAATTTTTGTTTACTTCAATCAGATGCAATCAATTACCTAGATTATTTCTATGATCTGTTTTTACAAAAATAAAATTCTCAAAAATTGAATGCAGAATGGTCTACATATTGAAAAGCAAATCAAAGAATATTAAATTTGAGTCGAACTTTATTTTTGAACCCCATTGTACATGATGTTGCCATCTATTTTTCATTACGAAATATGTTTTTAAAAACCTATTAAATATGAGTGCGTTGTCAGGAAAGCAATTAAAAATCCGTAATACAAAATTGAACAATTTGTCCGACAGGATGAGAAGAGCACCAAAATGACTCAACCATTGAGCCTCTTGATGGAGCAACGCGGCGAAAGTAATGAGCTCAAGGTGACGGGGCCGCAGGAATCCGCAGTCCCGGAGGAAACGACGTCGCCGACGAATCAAAGATCTAACAGGGATCTCGATCCTGGGGGCGTCACCGTTATCCAAGTTTCTGGGGGTTGCGAATTGGGCAAGGAAAGCGAGAAAAAGGACTTCGCCGAGGGCAAAGACAGCAAAGACGGAAGCGACAGCGGCGTCGAAGGCTGCGCCGTCGAGGTGCCAAGGGTACGGATTTTACGTAACCACGCGACACAATTGTCCGAGCGCGAACGCGATTTCTACAGAGAATATTGATTTATGCAGGAAATTCGAGATCGTTTGGAATCGTGATCGAATTTCAAAAAAATCGAGATGTAATTTTAAGAGGATTGATATTTATCATTGGAATGATGGAAATTTATCGTTATTATATGAGTATATTGTATTTGGAGAGGATTAGACGATTTTTTTACAATTTAGCAACACAGCCACGTCTTTAAGATATCTTAAAAACGTTCCAGCGTGTTTTCGCCACATCTTTAAGACGTGGCGAAAATTTTTTTGCCACGTGATTAAGACATTTTTAAGACGTGGCGGTGTTGCTTGGGGTGATAATATTTGATTGAAGTACCTTAGTTATATTTTAAAGAAAAACTGTATGAGTGGCCATTGCATATTTTATACGGAAAAGTATGTAATTGAATGTAATTAATTTTTTATGTAACTAAAGTCCAGGGTGCCTATAACAGCAATTTTTACTAAATGAAAAAAATCTCTCTTGTTGGCTGCCATGACTATAGCAGTATTTGAGGTAAATTTTTACTCGGATTCAATCAATATCATTATATTTTATAAATAAAACTCTTTTTTTTTCATGTATATTCAACAAAAACGCGATATACGCGCTGGCGAAACGAGCGCGACATGCTGGAGTGATCGAACCGTCCGCAAGATGGCATCCGGTCTTTTTTTGCCACAACGAAACTTACCCGCGATCGTTTTAAGTATAAGTCCAAATGAATCAAATGTTTTACTACTCGATTTTTATTCTTCACAACTAAAGCCTTAGGGGCCGTTCAAGTATTACGTAACGCTTTTCTGTACTTGCGTCTCTCTTCTATCAATCCAGAAAGATATCTCCGTCTCTTTTTAATAGCGTTACGTAATACTTGAACGGTCCCTTACTGTAAGTCTTAATCAAAAGATTCGCGAGTTTATCAATTATCTTCAACCCCCAACTTTTTTTCCCTGAATTTATTGGCCCCGGCGCCAGTAAATAAGAAATAAAATTAAGAAAATTTCATTAAAATCCAAAAAATTTTATAAACAGTTCGTTTATAAATATGAACTTTCACCAATTTATTATTGAGTTTACATTTTTTCCATTTTGTTAATATTCAACTGAATATTTTACATTTTCAGCAGTGTCTGTAAACTCGTCGAATTTTTCGGAGAGCATTTCTTAACGGATGGGATGGTAAGAGAGAGAGGGTGATATACACGCGCGTAAGGACAGGGAAGGACGAAGAGAAAAATAGTCTCCGCATTGCTCGCATAGGAAGTTTACAGACACTGATTTTCCGAGAATTTTTACATTTTCAATTGTTTCTTGTTTCACTCTGAACATATCTTTACAGGGAAAAAGGTTGGTTTCATATTGTTCTTTTTAGTAACCTAAAGTGAAACTTTATTCTCAAATCTAATTGTAGAAGAAATTCATCTTTAAGTCAACACAATATCATCTTTGAGTGTGACACTTGCGAGAAATGAAAGAGACAAACGCGACATCTGTCGGCGATTGCGGCGCACGAGAGACGAAAGTTCCGAACGGGATCGCATTACCCGGGGAAACACGAGCCATGTGATTAACACGGCGCAAACTTTCCCCGCAACATTGCGAGGGATCAAAAGTGTCCGGGAGACGTTTTCTGATCAAATTTCATCCGAAACGAGTTTTTGCAGAGAGGAAGATCGGGGCAGGTATAAACCGGGCTCCGAGTATAAGCGAACGGGACGAAAAATATTAAACACGTATGAAACGGCTTAACCCTTTGGTGTCGTAATGCCATATGGCGTCACGCTTTTTAATTCGCTGCAAATCGCTGGGGATTATTCTAATATTTTAATCTTTTGCACAAAAGGAATCGCGTTTTTTTTGGCATCCTCGAAAATCGTGCTTTACGCGGTGGATAAAGTACGGTTCCAGGCAATTTTCGAAGCGTATCCTCAAATTTTCGTGTTCTTTTTTCACACACTGGTGTTGATTATGAGGAGTTAAATTTTCACACGAGTACGGGATACTTAATTTTTTTGAAAGTGAATTATCGCTGTTGTGGGGCTGGAAAAAGTGTCGGGTCGGGTCAATTATTACACTGTAACTCGAATCTTTATTTGCTCTTTTTAGAGCCCAGTCGTATTTTTTCACCGGGAACCAACGAAATCGTTTCGAATTTTACATGGAATTGAAACATTAGATTATCTTTCTTTTTATTTCTTCAGATTTATATGGGTACATTTTTCAGAAATTTTTGGAGACTTCTTAGAATTCATTTTTGGTAGCAAGTTTGATTAGTGAATTTTTTCACGTACTCAACATTGTGAAAAAGATAGAACCAATGTACAGATAAGGTATTGACGAGTTAATTAAGAGTTAATAGAAATATCAAGTCAGTGCTTGTAGTTTCTAGAAATTATTCAAAATGTTTCAGGACGTTTTGAAATGCTTTAGATGGTTCTGAAACTTTCTATGATATTCTAAAAAGTTACAGAAATTGTAAGTTTCAACAATGCCCTATAAGATTTTTGGTAGTTGTATATAATTTTCAGAAAAAGCTAAAGGAACAGTCATAACATTTTCAAAAAAATTTTATTGTGTTTTAAAATTTGTCAGAAGATTTCAAACAGATTCTGGAAATTCCAGAATTTTTCATAAAATTATTAGAGGTTGTCCAAAATTCTTTAAGATTTTAAAAACCTTCATAGTCTTCTAAAAAGTTCCGTCTGAAATGTTTGAGAAGGTGGCAGAACTTTCCAGATGGTCCAGATGATATGTTCTGGAATATTTAAGGAATTAAGTCGTAGAAGATTCTATTAGGTATCAGAATATTTTAAAATATTAGCAAATTCTATAATGTAGGTTAAATGTCATAAGAGCACCATCTCTCAATATTGTAAATAATTCTAAAAAAAAAAAATGTTAGAATATTGTCTTTTAAAAGAAATTATATATACAATCTCATCCAAAGATTTTTTATATCAAAAAACTAAGTTTTACACGTTAAAGAAATACTTCTTCATTAGATTCAAGTTTCATGTGATGAAAATAAATAATGCTGAACAGGGTCGAAAAATAATGTGCAATAAAACGCTTTTCCATAACTATATAAAAAATCAAAACAACCATTTTTCATGCCATCGTGCTGAATTTCCCATGAAATACATCTCTAGAAAAAATATTGAAAAATCCATGCGTCTTCAACTTTACTCCAATACACCTTGGAACAACGATTCCAAACTGTGCCATTTTTGCATATTCATGTTAAAAATTTTCAAAAGAATCCATGTAGTTAATATTCAGCAGCATCCTCTGGAAATTGCAAGCATTCACCCGTGGAATTGTCAAGGCAACCTCAGTCAAAGTGATCAAGTTATGAAATATCCAATTAAATGCGAATTTTCGACCGAGTGTAAATACAGTTCCCGAATTATGCAACCAAGAAAATCGATATTTCTCTTTAACTGAAACATTATTCCTCCGCATCAAACAAACTTTTTTACATCCATAAAAAATCAGACCGCTTGGGAATATATCAAAATCTAATATTTGCACGAGTCAACAAATTTTTACGCACTGAGAGAAAAGTTTTGTCAATTCAACTGAATGTTTCTTTGCTTCAACAAAATCATGATTGTGTTGAATAAAACAACAATAATC
>JABFQI010000511.1:0-10992 GCA_022816925.1 Trichacis sp. ZL-2020 | reverse complement strand
ATTCGTGTGTACTAGTGTAATATTTTATAACATATTTTAAAATTTACAAAACATTCTCGATCGTCATTATAAATATTATATAGCGTGTTTTCCTTTAAAATTACATACACTACACTGAACTGAACTAAAAATCAATTGAAACTCTTATGTCGGTATGTTTTTTCCACATCATAGAAACTATTCCGCAAAATTGCACAAAACTGCATTGAATTAGCGCGTAGCACATTGACTTTCGACACTATCTTTTCGTACGTGAGCGTGTCCTGTGTTCAGGGGCAGACGGCTAGTATGTTGTGATTATTTGTATTGCAATGTCCATATCACTATCGATATCTCACAAAATATAACAACTCAGCTGTGGCACTTCCTATTTCGAATTATTTAACAAATGCAATATTTCATTAAGGAATTTCAGCACTTCGAATAATCAAGAAAGCTTAATTTTTCGTTGTATACACGTTTTCCGTACGACCATTTTTATTTGATGCTGTGACGAAGATTTATAGTATTCAAACCAAATGCAATCCAAACGCAACCGCATTCGGTTGCGTTTGTATACACACAGTACACCGTTTATCGCAATAATCGCTTATTGCAAGTCCCGCTCATTGCAACGCGACTGACCCGTTTATCGCAAAAAGCACCACCTTCTTTTGCCCCCTTCACAACTAGTAGTAGGTGGAGAAAGGAAAGACGGGAATGCATTCAATGCCGTCAGCCTTGAAACGGTGGTTGTTGTAGGGGCCCTTCTGCTTTTTCGATAAACGGGAGCATTCGATTCGGAATCGTTGCAATAAACGGGGTTTGACTGTATATGTTTGTTTCTATCAGAATATTTGACAAACGTAAATGTATTGGAACATGTTAAAATTGAAACGAAATTCCATACCCGTGGTTTTATTTATAGAAAAAGTTATTCGAAAAAGCGATGGACTTTTTATTTCCGTGACGCGTTTGAATGGCAAGCGAACTGCCATGTTTGTCATAAAGTTAATCTCGTCCAAGTATAAAGTATTGTCGCTCAGTGAAAACTCCACGAAGAGCTTGAACGATTTCAACGTTTGCGGGATCCGCGCTGAAAGCTTCGAGTGTCTTTTGGTCCGTAAATATAATATTATTTGCTGTCGGTTTCCCATGAAAAATTTTCATCCAAGTGAAAACGGATGAAGACTAATGTCAATTATAGAAATATCCGACACTCATTTTGTTAATATGACAAAAAGCCAATTTAATTTAATTTTCATAAGGTAAACTAATAATTATTTTAGTGATGAAAGTTGATATGATGGAAAAAGTAAAAAATGTGTAATATAGTGGCTGGTCGTCGGCGACTATCTTTTCTTGGTTCTAACGCTAATTTAAGTTTTATTCCACACTTACGTATACATTTTCATAGTAGAGCGATGCATGAGTAACAAGATTCACGAAGATTCATTGCTTCCAAAACTTTTTACAAGATAACAGTGAATATTCATGAAGCGTATAAAATCACGGCTCCAAAGGTATTGCGAATTTGCCTGGCAAAGTTTATCAAAGTTCATCAACTTTAGTCACGTTATGACGTTATTAATCAATAATTATGAAATTTTTACATGGCTTCTCCATGTATGTATAGTAAATAATGAATAAGTACTTATAAAACATTAGAGTTCAAAATTATAGTTGCAGAAAAATTACTGACTTTACTTTCTTTTACTTATTATGTACTAAATTCTTTGCGCCATTGCGATTAAATTTTCAGGGTTATTGAATTCAAAACTTTTATTCTCGCGAAACATTTCTTCAACAGCGATTGTAATCCATATAATTTTTATAAATTTTCAGCGACACTTTTGTGTTGATTCGCTAAAAGCGTCATAACAATACTCTCGTAAAGTTGCAGTGTCCATGCTTATAGCTAAAGCCGTAAGATTCTTTACGATATGAATTCATATTTGTTCACGACGTCTTAACACTTTCGTATTTTACTGTACTCGTGATTTCTATGAAAAACGTAACGTATTAAATATTCTATATTGCCCATGAATCATCTTTCATTCATTGCTGGTTTTCATCTTTCGGATTTATTTATGAGTCGCTGTCATAAAACTTTATTGCAATTTTAAGAGTCTTTTAATAATTCACATTATATCGTACTCTGCTTCACCTTATCACTGATCTAAAGATTCTAAATATTATTTTGAAAAGAAAAAACTAATTCCTTTGGAAGTTATTCGAGCATATTTTGTTTTCATTTTACTCAATTATTAGAATTAGTTTATGACAAAGGTTATAATTGTTCACTGTAGTACATTCTAGTTATTCATCCTGGGAATTGAAATTCGTAGTTCATTTGTTCATCTATTTAATTTTTCATCCAAATACATTGCTGAGCCATCAACCAGTATTTGTGTATCAGTGCGTCACATCAGTTGTACAAAAATGAATTCACATCAGGTAGAAATTTGCCGGCAAAGCTTCCGACATTCGTGATTTTATATTCCTGTTTATTTACAAAGGTTTCAAGGTCAACCATCAGCGTGCCTATACGAGACTGTAAATGTACCTTCTATACGGAATTTGATAATCAAATTTTAGCCAGATGCTAAAGATAAAAAAAGGCTTCGTACTCGACCGGGTTAAATTCGAGGCAGAAAACTTGACGCATTTGAAAAGCATTGAATAGCGCCGCCTACGTCGAAAAGTACAACTATTTTAGCATTATTTAGTATATCTATATATACTTTTTTTCCGGCTCTAGCGCGGATCTCGAGTACGAGGCCTGATGCTTTGAATTGTCACTGATTGTCACTTTTGAATGCTTTTGAAAACATTGTCAAGTCAAGATACAATGCAGGTTAGCCCGGTTGGATAAAGCATTCTTGCGATCGCGCAGGCGCAAATGACCCGCCCGCAGAGGTACGCATAAGAAAACCTATGCATATACATGATACATGGTGCACGCTCCGTTACTATTATTATGATAGTCGGGAAAAAAAAAGTCTGAAAAATTCTCGGCGTGAGACGAAAGCCGAAAGAGCATTATCGATCCTAGAGAGAGAAGCATACATCTCTCGGCATGTAGGGAGACGCGGATAGCGAGAAAAAATGCTAATAGTTGCAGTTATTATAGCCCGGTCGGCTTCGCGCACTTTTTCATATTTTCAAATTTTTTGGGTGCGACGGCAGAAGCCTACCGGCTTCTGTGATTTGGGAAGATTGGCATTAAATGAAAAGTCGAATCCGGAATTATTAAAATAATACCAAATTTATTTATTGTCTACATATTATATACAAAAATAACGTTACCGCCCGTGGAGATCGATGGGCAATAGGGTTTGGCACCCCGCTGTTGTCGTCCTCAAGTGATTATGAATTTTATAAAAAAGCCCAAGTTTGTATAAAACTAAAAAATTTTTTCAGAAAAACCTTTTTCATTTTTATAAAATTTCCGAATTTTATAAAGTAAATTTTATAAAAATTTTATACATTTTTCAATTTTTATAAAATAGGATAATAAAACTTTAATAAGAAAATTTTTCATACAATTTTTCATGACAAAACAAAAAATTGTACAAAATTTTTGAAATTTTATGAAAAAAAATCTAGAGGTTTATAAATCATAAAGATTGTATAAAAATTTTGGAATTTTCTAAAAAAATTTGAGATTTCAAAAATGAAGTTGAATGTTATTGGAAATTTTTTATTTTTTCATGTTTAGTTGAGTTGGGTTTTCTTTCAATGTTTTATTTTTTATTTTTTTAAGTTTTTCATAGCCCGTTTCATGAAAATTGAAAATTTGATAAAAATTACAAATTTGATAGAAATTTTATAAAATGTGGTTACAAAAGTTTTTGTAAGTATTTTGTACTAGACTTTTATAAAATTCATAATCAATAGGGTCGTTCGAACTTTCAGACAAAACATATGATGCTGGGACAATTATGTCACTGTCAGGGACCTCCTGGAGTTGTTCTTCTATGACAGATTCGTATAGGTTCATATTATTATAAATCGTAGTTCATAAAACTTCAACATATTACCTTCGTGACTTCCAAAACATCTAAAAAATCTAGGACCGGCCCAGAAAAATTGTTTGAAAAGATTTATAGAAAGACGAGTCAGAAAATCAAAATTATTTAGAATTTTAAAAAGTACACAATGCAAAATTAACTAGAAATAATGAAATGCAAAAATTATCGAAAAATTTTATTTTAAATTATTTTTTAAGAAACTAATTCAAAAATCCATTCTTCACAGTTCCGATAATGTCCTCAAAATGTCATTTAAATAAGTGATTTTTACTAATTATTATTAATCGTAATTTTATATAAGTTTGCTTAATAAGAATAAGAACTGTCAAAAATACAAAATACGTTCAATGTTATAGTGCTGTCAAAAATTGTCAGAGAAAATTTCTCGAAAACACGCATCATAAAATATCACTGCATGAAAATGTCAGAATATTGCTAAAAAATCTATGAAGCCTGAAAAATGTCAACGGTTTTTATAACAATTTTCAAATTTTATGCAAAATTGGGCATTTATCATAAGATTAATAAATTATAATCACTAGGGACGCGTGCATACAGCATTAAGAATCATTAAAATTAAAATATATAAAAAAAAATCGTTTTTAGTTCAATTTTGGGGATTAAATGTAAATCAGATTAATTATTCGATTTATAAATTTTGCAGAATTAAATTAAACTTATTTCTTGGATATTAATTTTTATGTAATAATTGTATTAAATTGTTGCAAAATAAATTTTATATAATACATTTATTTCAAGTGAATTATATATTGTAATATGTTTATCAATAAACTACACTCAGAAAAATATCGTCGTGTGACAAGACGGTGTTTCCGTTTTGGAAGCAAACCGTTTTGGGCCCAAAACGCAGCCGTCCTGTGACGAAACGGAGGATTTTTTGGCACAAGACGGTATAAAAACGTTCTCACAAGACGCACACCGTCTTGTGTGGCGACGGTAACTGTTTTTAGGAGAAAGAAAAAGGA
The DNA here is from genome assembly GCA_022816925.1 of Trichacis sp. ZL-2020. NCBI lineage: Eukaryota > Metazoa > Arthropoda > Insecta > Hymenoptera > Platygastridae > Trichacis > Trichacis sp. ZL-2020. Next base: position 5,993 of record JABFQI010000511.1, on the reverse strand, counting down.
GCCGAGAATGTCACTCATTTTGCTGTTGAAAGAACCCCTGTCTTAATAGGCTCCTTTTCCGCTTCGATGTATTCTTAAAATTCTTTTCTACCTGATGCACGTCAGCACGTGAAACTGCAGGCAGCGTCGTGGCGCCATTCGACTGCAGTTTACTTATCTTATAAAAAATAAAAATAAAAATTTGGCTCGATTTATAGACCCGGTGTACCTGGCTTCCGCATACCACCGGACTATCGTCTCACTTTGTGGCCTCCGGCCACTCAATACGTCTGCTTCTACAAGAGGGCTGAAAGCGCCATTGCATCTTGAGCGTGTATTGATCGCATCCTACTTTGCGCCTGAACACAGTGTTTTGGTCCGTGTTTGCCATTCAAGTTGGCCATTGGTCTGAATCAAAGTCTTTAATATTTGCATCTCCTGTACGAGAATGCTATGGTCTAAATACTTCAATCCAAAAAAAGGTTTTTGTTTATCAATCGAAATTAACTGTTTATGTCCTATCCACTTTATAGTTCCACCCTGCACGGGTTTCAAGCTTGGAAAAATCCAGAGACTCTCGCTGGTATCGAGTTGCGAGAAGGATCATTTCGCTACGACGTCCCGAGAGTTCAATGTTAATTTACTAACTCGTTACGTCGCATCCACGGGGAACCTCGGAGCGGCTGATCCATGGCGATCGCCTATGGCCGACTTTGTGAAAATTTGTAGAAGGTAAAAGATATTTTTTTTTTTCGCCTGTCTCATCTCCTTCTGGTGCGTGCACCTCGGGTGCCGCTACTGTTCTTCTTTTATTCTCATGTTATAGAGTTTCAGTTTCATCTATCGTTCGCAGCAGCAATTTCTCTGCCGATCTATCAAGTATCGGAAACGTATTTTTGTACGTAAGTCCTTGTTCAGTGTATTGCCTTCCTCTCCTTTTTACCTTGTTTTTCATATCATCAATGATGTCCATCCTCAGTGGGCACTCCTTGAGCACATGTTCTGATGTCTCAGTAGCGCCGCATGCGCATTCCTCTTCTTCAGCTAGTGCAAAGCTTCGAAGTTTAGCTTTGAAATTTCCGTGTCCTGTTAGAAACTGGCTTGTATAATGGTCTGGATGTATCCAGTATTGGTCTAATCTTCTCTTTGACATATGGGAAGAACTTGAAAGTGCTTCTTACTTTCGTTGTCTTTGTCCATTGTTCTTGCCATTCTTGTAATAGGTTTGTATATATCGATTGCCATGTATCTTGATGTCCACGTCATCTGTGCCATCATATTGTAGGGCTCCGTATCTAAATGGTTTGTTTTTTCTGAGGAGATATCCAAACTTCCTCTTCTTGCATTCCAGTTCAAATGGTAAAACACCTGCCACAACGGGCATGGCATCACTCGATGCTGTTCTGTATGCACGTGTCATCCCCAACATGGCTTTTCTTTGTGCTCCTTTAAGGGTCCTTTCAATTTGTTTCTTCTTCAACCTGTCTATCCATTTCGAGGCTCCGTATGTTAGGATTGCCAGGAACAAGCCTTTGTATACGGTTTTAAGGCTATTGAACTTTAAGCCATATTGTCTTCTTGCTATGTCCGTCAATTTCCCGTAGGGGGTTACGGCTTTTTTGCTCGTCTCTCTCACATGTGTATCGAAGCGTGTGCCTTGGTCAATATTTACTCCGAGGTATTTAAATGAGGGTACCATTTCAAGTCTTGTACCGTTGACATATAATCTGGGTGGACGTCCCATGTCTAACTTCCCTTTCAGCATCATTATGAGGCTTTTGCTTTCTGACGATTCCATTTTATTCTTCTTGCACCATTTTTCTGTAATATCCAGCGCATGTTGTCCCTTTGCTTCGAGTTCATTTCTCGATGATGCTTTAATTTGGATTATTTCATCGTCTGCATATCTTTCTGCGTCTATCCCTTCCTCTTGTATGGCTCTGAGGTTACTGTCAAAGATCAAATTCCACATCGTCGGGCCTAGTATTGAGCCCTACGGGCAGCCCTTTGATATTTCTTTTTCAATTCTCACATCCTTACTTCTGGCTATGACTTTTCTGTCCCTGGAGTAGTATTGTATTAAGCAATAGATATTTCTTGGGCAATCTCGTGTCTTTAATTCGTCGAGTACAGCGGGCCACCAAACGTTGTCAAACGCGCCCTTAATGTCCAGGAAAATGCCCATTACATATTTTTCCTCTGCGTTTTCAGTAACATTTATAACGTTGTTAATCGCATCCTCTGTGCGTCTGTCAACCCTGAAGCCTTGTTGCCTCTCTGAGCTCCTTTCATGATTGATTATGTCCGAGATTTTGGTTATTATCAATCCTTCCAGTATCTTTCCCATTGTGGGAAGTAGACATATTCGTCTATATGATTTCGGCTGAGTTTTGTCTTTCTCAGGTCCCTTCAGTATTGTGACTAATTGGCTTATCTTCAATTTTTTCGGGAATACTCCCAATTCAAGGCAACAATTGTAGGTGTTTAACAATCTCTTTTCTGTAGTGCCTATCGATTTCTGGATTAGTTCTGCAGTTATCATATCGTGTCCTGGGGCTTTGCCCTTTTTACATTTTAGAAGCACTTTGTAAAGATTTCTTGCGTCGAAGGGCGCAGAGTCTTCCGTCTCCGGGGGTAGACCCATTTCCAGTCGCATGGATTTTTGTTCCATCGTTTCATCCCCTGTATTATCATCATTGAAAAGGCTCTCCATCATGAACTCTGCTGCCTGGTTCCATGTCTTAGCATATATACCATCCTTCTGGATGGTATTTTGACATTGTGCGATCTTCAGTCTCTCACATTGCAATCTATATACAAATCCCCACGGGTTTTGCTGCCCGTCGTAGGTGACAAATTTCCTCCAACTTTCCTCCTTGTTAAGTTTGATTTGCGTATGATACTCGGTTCTGCGCTCATGGAAAAGACGCTTTTTCTTTTCCTTAAGAATGTTGTCCTTTTCTCTTTGGAAAGCCCTTCTTGATTTGTGCACTTGGTACTTTTTGTGAGTTAGATCTTGAGTCCACCAATTTACTGGCTTCCTCTTATATACCTTTCGGGGTATCGCCTTGTTTGTGGCTTCTTTTATGTGTTTCTCAATTTTGACTACAGCTTGGTCTATTTTTTCCCTGTTATGTGGTTTCTCGAAGTCGTATTTTTCATCGAGTTTTTCTAGATTGCTCTGGAATAGTTCCCAATCTGCTTTTCTGATGTTATATCCACCGTATTGTTTGTCCATGACATTGTCTACTGCATTACAAGTCAGCATTACCTCAATTGCATTATGGTCGCTCGTAGTGTAGTCTTCGAGGACTTTCCATGAATTGATATGTCCGAGTAAGCTGCCGTTTGCCAGAGTGACGTCTATGTTAGACGCCTCATTCTCTGAACTGAATGTTGGGGGGTTCCCCTGTTCGTTGAGGATGTGTAGCCCTTTCTCGATGATTAGATCTTCGAGGAGCTCTCCTGCTTGGTCCGTGTTTTTACTGTTCCACATGTATGACTTGGCGTTCGAGTCCGTGCAGATTAAGAGTTTGTTCCCTTTTAATTCGTCAATTATCTTCCCCACGTTATGTAGGTAAGGTCCAATAGGTTTTGAAGCTTGGCAGTATACACTAACCAAGTATATTCTTTGTCCATTCAGTGTAATTTCTATGCACACGCAATGTGAGTTGCTAAGATGATTTAATGTCGTCGTTTGTACATTCGGGTTGAAAACTGCTATCGCTGCCCAAGGGGGCTCATCTCCATTTCCAGTATGCACTCTTGTCGTGATTCCCATTCTCACGATTTTGTTTCTCAAAGTATAAGGTTCCTGTAGCATCACGATATCAATATCATCTTCTGACACTTTGTGTCTTATTTCCTCAGTTACCATTTTTGCTCTCCATGTATTGATCTGGATGATCTTGAGGCGACTGTTATTGTAAGTCATAACTTAATTTGGTAATTACTGAGTCCCTCGCTTGTCTGTATGCTGGACAATTCGTGTCTGAGACGGCATGATTATCCTGTCTCTTTGTTTTCATGCAATGTGCGCATTTTGGTCTTTCTTTTCTCTTTGGGCACTCACTAAATTTGTGGCCAACGTCAGCACAGTGACCGCAAATGGATTCTTGGCACTTACAGAATTTCGCAACGTGTCCATATCCCTGACACTTGAAACATCTCGTCACATTGATGTAATCTTCAGTGCGGCATGCATTCCACTGAATGTAGATTTTGTTGGTCTTTCTCAATTGGTGACGGAGCTTCGGGCTGGTCTCCACTATCCAATTGGATTGTCTTTGACGATCTTTTCCTAACTCGAAGGTCGGAGAAAACTCTTCCACAAATTCCTCTTTTGTCAGTTCAATTTTTTCTTGATTCTGCTCGAAGACAGCGTCAACAAGCTCTTCCTTAGAAAGATCTTTCAGGGTGTTGAAGATTGTGATCTTCGGTTTTCGTTTTCCGGGCTTACTGACCGTGAATCCGCCTCTTCCGATTTGTTCACAATTCATCAGTTTATCAAAATCTTCTTCTTTTTCAGTTTCGATCACGACACTTTTGTCCCTTGTCCTTCTTTCGCCTTTAATATGGACTTTCGAAGTTTTTGGATTGAATAGTTTCATTATTCTTTCCTTTGTGTCATCACTTGATTTCACTTTCGTGTGTTCCTCTGTGGGTTGTATAATGGCCACTGCCTGTGGTTTCTTTGTCGGTTTTGTTGTTTTACTGATCCTGGAGATCGTTTCACTGGTCTTGTCAGTACTTGCGGTGGCTGCTGCCGCGTAGGTTCTGGGTCCGTTCAGAAACCTGTTTTGCTTTTTGAGTCTTGCTTTCAAAATCTTGTTGTCGGTAATGACTTGTCGTGCTAGATCGTATAATTGGTCTGATTCTGTGGTCACTTTGTCGAGAGTTTGTTTCGTGACATTTTTCGATTTCTCCATCAGTCGGCTCTGATGTTGGTTCTGAATGCATGCACCTTTGATTTGAACAAGGCCAGTGCTCTGTCCTTGATATCTCCGGGGTGCACAAATGAGTCTTCTAAGTTTCCTCTGCTTTCTTTATGGGCCTTCTTGCGTTTCGTCTTTTTTGGCTTATTTTTATCCTCTTTTGGGACCTTCTCACACTCCGACGTCTCCACGTCACTCGTCTCTGTTTGGGTGCCTGGAAGCTCGTCGCACAGTTGCTCGTTAATATCGCTCATTAACTTTTGTGTGCTTCCATTTTGTTTTGTTTTGATTTTTGGTCCAGATAAATCTCAAACTGCGGTGGTTTCACCGCCTCCATCGCCAACTTCCATTCAAGTTCAATGAGCCTGACTTGGGTTCCCTGCGGGCCTCGGTAGACCCCCCCGGTCGGTGCAGCAGGGTCCAGTCCCGGTCCCCTCGCCGGCACTACTACACCGCCGCGATTTTACACGGGCTGATAGGGCAGCCACGTCCGGTGGTTAACTCGGACAGCGGGCCCCTGTACTATCCCACGGGCCAGGTGAGCAACTCCTGGTTTTTAAACTGTACCCTACAGTTATCCCCTTCCTCTGACTCGAAAGTGATGTTTCGGTTGGCGACTTTGGCGGCTTCGCCCCCGCAGTCCCTCTGTCCGGGTGTTCGTGACAGTTCTCTTTCCACTCGGAAACGCCTGAACCTAGCGCCTCCGAGGGGTATGTATTTGCTACGTTCCCTGGTCCAAGGCAGTGCGTGGAAACCACACAATACCTCGTCGCAGGGCTTTTTTGTCTGTTTTGAAACCAGAGCTCCTCATTTGGTTGGTTATCCAGCTGCCACCACGAGGAGGCGAGGAGTTGGCGCATGCAGTAATACTCAAAGACGTCTGATCAGCTCTCACAATCTAGCTGAGAGACTAATCTCGGTCATCGAGAGATATTTACTTGTTTAGCAGCCACTTATCTTATAGACCGTTCTATGAAATACGCGTGCTGTCTAATTTTTGTCGATTTAATATTATAAAACTTTCTAGTCTAGAAGGTTTTGAAAATCCGCCATTAAAGAATGTACAAGAAGAAAAAGCCT
>JABFQI010000510.1:0-10993 GCA_022816925.1 Trichacis sp. ZL-2020 | reverse complement strand
AATTTTTAAACATAACTGTGTACACTTGACCCCCGCATTGTTATCTCCCGCGTCTTTACTTTCGCCCGACTCTACCTCCAGTTCTCCCGGCTCTTTACTTTTTTAGCGTGGCTCTTATGAAGTAAAGAGCCGGGCGTTTTTGGTCCCAACCAAGGTAACAATGCGGGAGTCGAGTGTACCATCTTATAAAAGTTTCCGGACAAATCGAAAATGTGTCGGAACATCCTGGATCTGTATGAAAAATTTCTAAACTTGATGAAATTATGAAAAACATTTTAAAACTTGATTTGAGTTTATGCTCTGTTACAACAATTGAATTACGCTACACTAATTGGTCATTCGGAGCCAAAATACAGTGTTACACTAAATAAATCTTTGTACTAAACGAAGACGACGTTCAACTTTTTAAATTATTAAATTAATGATTCAAACAGTGTTTATCCAATATTTCGTCTCATATAACATTATATTTTGGCTCCGAGTAACATATTAGTGTAATGCATTCCATTAAAAACTTTTTAATTGTAAAGGAAAAGGCTGAAATTTTGTTACGATTTTTTATATCTTTTTTTATTTTTTACAATAAAAATACAGTTATTTTTCGCAAAAAGTAATGGGTTTTTGAGAAGATACTTTTCGGAACTCAAAAAATCGGGACTTGTAAGAAAAGAATTCAAAAAATGTGTTTATTTTAGTTTAGCATAGTTTTTTATATTCGAATTTCATTGCTCAAAATTATATCATTTTGAAGGCAAAAGATTCTAAAAATAAATTTTCAAGACATAAAACATTTTGCTTTAAAAAAAATTTAAAATATTAAAAAATGTTAAATTTTGGGGAAAGAGTGATTTTGCTGTCCATGATTTCTCGTAAAAATAGTATATTTCGTGCTTAGGGCCAATATATCGATTTTTGGCAAGCCATAAAATCGTCAACCTCAAAAATGTGAATTTCTTCTGCGCACGAGCATGAAATTAAGCGCTTTTACGCGCCGAAGTGTGAAATTAGTATATTTTATCACTCTAACCTCAAAATCGCGACTTCGAGGCTCGTAAAAAAAAATATCGGGGGTAACAAAAAATAGGGATTTTTCAACGAATCTGAGGTTTGCAATTCTCGGGAACGCAAAATCTCTCAAATGTCACATGACGCGCTCTCCCAAATGTCAGTGGTAGGTTATGTGTTTGACGACATGAAAAATCAATATTTTTCACATAAATTAGTACAGAACAGAGTAATTATTTCATTTAATTTCATTATTTACATTTTTTTTATGTAATATATATATTTTCGTATAGAAAAAGTGAAATTGTCATTCAAAAGTTGAAGTTTCCATTTGAGAGAGATTTTGTTGACATATGAGAGAGAATTTTATGACATTTGAGAGAAAATTTTATGACATTTGAGAGAGAATTTTGTGACATTTGAGAGTGTGAAATTTGGGAGGTTCGAGTGTAAATGGATGAGAGTTGGTCAGCGCGTGGAGTAAGATAACGCAGGACAGTTGGAGAATGAGAGAATCATAAAGAATCGATGAGAGTTGAACAGTGTGGATCATGGAACGATATAAGCCGTACTGTTTGCTATTTCGAGCATTTACAATCAGAAAAAAGTTTTGTTAATCAAAAAAATTTTTTGTTGGGTCAAGAAAATACTTTGTTGATTTGAAAAAATATTTTGTGGAATCTGAGAAATCATTTTTTTGACAAATCAACATAATTTTTTCTCTGAGTGTAATGAGCGTTGGTTATGCGAAATGTTAATAAATATTGTACGAACATTGATTTTGGAAATTTCTGCAAGAAATTTTTCGTATGATTTCATCGCTAGAAACGTGTGGGAGTTTTGTAATTACTGTTCAAATTTTTCTAATATGAATATATTAGTTGATGATATTTATCTAAAAAATTAGTTCGAAAAATTGAATCAACTATAGAAATTTTTGAAAATCAAGAAGTGAAAATTTGAGAGTTATTTGAATGTAAATTTTAAATTACAAAATCTAGATATTCTTGACGTTTGTAATTTAAAAAAAAGAAAACTCAGAATTTTAGAAACAAAATAGTTACAATTAATTTTAAGAAAATTAAAATATCACATTTTACTGATTTAGATTCGAAAATTTTCTCAATCGATAATGAAAATAAAGAAAATTAAGAAATGGAAAATTAATGGAATTAGCATATCAATAATATGGTAGTTTGAAAATTGAATGTATGAAATTTGCAAAATTTGTTACTGGAGTGTGGAAAATTTGAACATTTAATGTTTAAAAATACAGTAAATTATGTTTTTATTACACTTTTGATTGTTGATGTCGTGAACATCTTTCAAAAGTTGAAAAAGTAAAAATCTTTTAAAAGTTGAATTTGAAAATTAAAAAAAAATCTACGACATCGAATATTTATTACACAGATTGTATGACTGCGGAGTTTAAAAATTCGGAAATTGGACATTAAATTCGAATTTTTTAAATTTGTTACCTTCTCAAAAAAACCAATCATAGGAAATCAAAACGTTATAGTAGAAAAATGTGAAATTAATGAATATTCAAATATTGATGATTAGAAATTTAAATTAATGAATTTATAAAATTAAAGTTTCGAGATTAGTACATTTTTATCAATGACAAATACAAATTCACGTTTAAAAATTTAACAGTTTTTGAATTTGGCATTTTAAATAATTGCAAATCAGACTTCGAACATTGATGATATTCAATTATTAATGATAATTATCTTTATTTAAAAAATATCTACAAGAAATTCCAGGAACTAAATCCATTTTTGTAAATGAATAAGAGAAAATTTTGAAGTTCTTCGAATATCAATTTAGAATTTTGCAATTAATATATTCAAAAAATTGTTGACTAAGAATAAGCGAATTCAAAATAATGAAATAAATTTTTTCAATCAACGTTCGGAAAATTTGAATACGATACTTCAACAATTCATATTTCAAATTTTTTGAATCATAGTCAACACTTAAGGTCGAAGATAACGAAATTCAAAAATTAATATTTCAAAAATTTGAAAAATCGAGATTTTTATTGTGTATGTACTTCGAAACGAAATGTATGAAATTCACAAATAATAAAATTTAATGTTTAAAATTTTTTGATTGTTAATGCCAAAAAATTCAATAAATTATTTTTTAATGAAAATTTCGAGTTTCAATATTGAAAAATTTTATTATAAATTGAAAAGTTCGAATGAAAAAATTTTGAATTCCTACAAAATATAATTCTAATGTGGGTATAAAAAATTTAATTTTCGTATTTCTCAAATTTCAACAAAAAAAAATAAAGTACTTTCTTATTCATGAATAACATGGATAAATTCGGTTCAAAAATTTCATAATGTCAAGATTTGTCGCTCGAAAGTATTGTAGAAGTGGAAGAATTCAAACAGTGGATATATTTTGAAATACTCTCATTCAAAAAATATTTATTACATTAAGAAAATTTGAGAAATTACCTAAATTTCAATATTAGAGAAGGTAAAAGTCAAGAACCCTACAAATGTGAATTTAATATTGTGAAATTAGAATTCCCCGAAAATTGCTGACAAAAAATGAGGAAATTAAAAAAAAAATTTCACAACCGAGACGCTAAAAATTCAAATATGACGCTTTGGAGATGTAGATTTCAAAATTCTCTCAAGTATTAACTAAAATTCATAATATTCAAGTTTTGGAAATAGTAAATATCAATTAGGAAACTGAAAAAACATATATTTTTATTTTGTACTTCGATCCTTGAATATCTGATATTTAAAAATCTCCAAACTCGACAAAGAGGTTCAACTTCTACCGCCTTTTCAATCGAAATTGTGCAATCGTAAAATCATGAAACATTTAACATGACATTAACAGAATTAAAAAATTCACTCATAAAATAAATCGCTAATAAAATGTCAACACTTATGTTCACTTTAACAGATAAGTCTAAAAGCACTAAGATTTCATTTTAAAATACGAATCACTCTTCACATAGGTAGATGTCTGAAAAAAAGATTGATGTTCTTCAAGTTTTATTAATAAAAACATCAAAAATTTCAAAAAACTTAGTCAGAAATATGAAATAACCACGGCACATGTCAAAAATCCGCTAGTTATACGTTTTCCGCAAAATACGAAATTTTGAAAATATTGAAATATATTAATGATTACATTTAAAATGAATGCATTTTATAATATCTATTTCGAAATTATTTCATATAAATATGGAAATTATCGCATTTTTGGATTTTGAACACTACTTATAAATTATTTATAACAGTCTCAGATTTATCCCAGTAAATATTTGTCTATACCCCTACAAATTCCTAATTCATCATTTTCCATCACACATTGTAGGAACAACAATTTAATTATCATCCCACCATCTAATTTACCATACCTAGTCTAAAAAAAAACTTAATCAAATTTAAATGTCTGAAAGAACACATAAGTAATTCCACTCTCCGATTCCAGATTCACTTTTTCATCAAGTACCTCCATACAGTCATTAAACTCCCTCGCTATGATCGATAAATAAATGTTTAGATCCCTCTTCCATTGAGAATTTCCCACTTAACAAAGCTCCTGATCGATTAAATATTTCATTGCTGTAACGTGTTAAAACCCTAGCATAATTATTAACAAAATTATATATATATATACCCTCTCCAGAACTTAATTGCCGTTTTCTACCGTGTCCAGCGCAATCTCTTTCCATCTAAAAGGATAGACACCTCAATAATTCGTCTCTCGAGTGTTTGTTAGATACTTGTATTCTCTCGATGCTTCTTGTTTTTGCGGGCCTAATCAAGATTGCAGATTTCAACAGTTGCTCGGTCCCGTTTTTAAGCCAATGGACTCATTTGCTCGTCCCATTTGAGGACGCGCCAACATTGGAAAGGGGAGTTTTTCGCCCGCCGGCGTAATTAACATTCGGCACGTTTAGCCAAATTCGAAGCTTCTTGCTGGATGATTGAGACGTGACCGCGGCTTTGACATTCCGAGCGACGATTATTGACCGAACCCCAGATTTAATTGATGCTTTTTCACTCGCCCCGAGGTATCGCAATAATTCGATTTCTCAACGGTGCTATTCTTGTTTTTGTTCCATTCATTTAAGAGGTTTCATCGTACTTTGACATTCTTATTGTTATTACATTCCCCAACAGACATGTACATGAAAAATTCGTATAAAGTTGAGTTAAACAGTCTACATAAAGTTTACAGAAACTTTATACGCATCAGTGTCCCCAAACTCATGTGAACATCAAGTAAAAATTATGTAAACAGTCTCTATAAACAATTAACTATCGAACAACAGATAATTAGTTTCAAAGATTGTTTACATAAATTCTATATAAATTTCAAGTTAACTGTTCACATGAACTTTACATGAACTGTACATGCACTGTTTACATAAACTTGCTTAGGTATAATGTATTTAAAAAAAATTTGTTCGCGTAAATTTCATGTAAATTTTATGGAAACCGTATGCAAACATCATGCACATGTTTACATAAACTTTACATGAATTTTGGGACACAGGTGCATGTCAACTTTACGTGAACCGTGTAAAAAACAACAGTTTACATTACGTTTACATGACGTACACGTAAACATGTCCACTAGGGTAGAGATTGGAAATGAATGGTATGCTTCACAAGAATTTCTATTCTGTCACCACGCCTGGTCCCGAAGGACATATTGGTAAGTGTACAATAGGTTTATGTTATTCTATAACTTAAATATAAGCTTTTATTGAGCGTTAATATTTCGCTAAAGGGTGGGCATTTGGGTGTGGGTTCCGAACCACTTATGTTTAAAAAATCTTGTTTTATTATTTATAATTACTTTTGATAATTTAAATTGATATCTGATGCCAGCAACGATCCGCCGCAGCCCCCCGACTAGTCGCCGGTGAGCCCGGGGTACTGGTTGCTCTTTCATCATTAACTTGGTAGAGATTGGAACTCTAACATATACAGAGAGAGAAAAATCCATGAAAATTATTCACATTTAGATAATTTACATACTATATCAGCAAAATTTTTCATTGGACCCTTTATTTCGTAAAGATAAAAATTTTTTACTTTCGAATTTCGAGTAACGTTTTTTACACAAAACATAATCTTTTTACGAACTTATGTTAAAACTCATAAAACTATAAATGTTTTGAATAAATTGTATACTAAATTGATTTTGTGTGTAAAAGGAAATCTTGTGATTGATATGTCGTTGAATCCATCAAAAGCGTCCCACATTTTCCCCCTCCGTCCCTACTCTTCCTCCCCACTCCATGTAAGAATCGCGCTCAAAGCGTATCCCGGGCAAAATAATAGAAATCAAATACAACCCGGAGTGTAAAACACATTTGTTATTCCAAGCAAACGTTAATTACCGGCTTCATTCGCGGGACTTTATTAAAAGAGGCCGGCAGTTTGTCCGCGGGCGTATAAATAAATGGGGTTTGTTGTGAGATTGGAGAGCGTGAGACGTCACGCGTCACAACAGCGTCAAGGCGCGAAGCGTCAAAGTGGATTTATGATATTTGGCCTATGCTTTCGGAATTGCCGTAAGGACGAAACGCGTTCGGCGCGTCTTTGAAGTGCCACGTTCGAGGCGCACTTTGCCTATGATGCATCGTCCCGGCCTTCTCCTGGCACTTGTCTCGCGCTGCCTCTTAAACAAATCGTCGCGTTCTTTTGATCACACGCGCCGGCAGTTTATCAGAACGCTTTTCGGATCACTCTTGACCGGATTAGTGGTGATATTTCCACGCAATGTAAATAGAACGCACCCATCAAGAAATTCGGACGGAATAAAATCAAGAATATGAGACCCGTCATGGAATTTTCCCGGTACGGAGTTCTTTTCAGGCCATTTTTTGGTATAATCAATTTTTTCCTTTTATAAGGTTTAAAAAAATTTTTTTTTATAAGTTGAATTTGTATATATATGTCATCTTTTACTAGGGCAGGCCCAGCATTTCTCATGGGTGGGGGCTAACAAGTATTCGAGTTTAGACACTAACAATTCTGTTATTCGATGATTTTTATATCTTTTGGAAATTTCTGCAACGTTTTTAAATTCCACTCAACATTTCCAGATTTTCGACATCGTTCGTTATTTTTTCGCATTTTTTAGAACTATTAATAAACTTATAGAGGATTATGAAAATTTTTATCTGAACCAACATTTTTAGTCCAGCTGACGAAAATGCACTAATTTGATAAAAAACTTGAACATCATCATGAAAACTGCGAGTACAAAAATCGAGGGTGAAACAATCAATCTTTATGGGATAATTCGCGTCATTATCGAGGGACGGTAAAGATGTCCCCGAAGTGAAATAATTTCCCACCCCGTGACGGCCGCAGTTCGTCGGGTGGTGATTAATTACAAATAATTAGGCGCCATTCATTAAAATATTCGAGATCGAGCCCTAACGATCGCCGAACGACTCGCTTCCGTCATTCCCCGAAGAGGAAGCCGTGCGTCAGCGAGATCGTTAACTTGACGAACCCGGGACCTTCTTCGCAACGCGCCGGAAACACCGACGGCGCCTGCTTTCGAAATACCCCGAATGTCACGCGCCACTCGTATTTTTGCACGTACAAGTGCCTTAGTACACGGGCGTGAATTAGTTTCACACACGGGAACTCTGATCAACCGTGTACCTCGAAGATCATTTTTCCGTGGGAATTCATGAAAATTCATTACTCGCGATGTTTAGCGAGAATGATAGCGGCGGAATACATATTGCTTCAGTGAGGTTTCTAAAACGATATTGATTCGTGATTGAAGCCTTAACTGCATCTCGGAAACTACACTGAAAAAAAATTTATCAAAAAGTCATATATCATTTTGCAATGGAAAGACAATGTGACAAGTCTGGAAATTAGTGCGAGAGTAGTATCGTGAAAAGTAATTAAAAAATCCGAATTTTTCGCATATGAAAGAATAGAAAGTCCAATATAGTATTGCACTTTCTATAATACTATCTGCGGAATAATCAGTTGATTTTAAGATTTTTTACTATACTACTCTTGCAGTGATTTTCAGACTTGTCACGATATCTTCCCATTGCAAAATGGTTTAGGACTTTTTGATAAGTTTCCTTTTTCAGTGTATAGATTAATGAAACAATAAAGATATTGATAAATTTATTCCAATTCGTCCCTTTGATATTAATGATGTTGGGAATTGAAATTTGGTAATGTGGAAGATATAATTTATTAATAATTGAACGAGTTTTAACGTTTTATGCTGGATCTAGTGCTTCATTAGGGAAATAAACTATACAAACTGAGATATAATTGATACAACAATAAAGATGGATATAATGTGCAGTTTAGTACAAACTTTGTACAGTAGTCTTTCGTTTATGTTGACACTTATGGTTAATTTATGTTGACTCTTGACTTCCCCTCGCTCCCCACCACGATCAACACTCAGCAAATAACAGCAAATTCGAGAACGGTTGAATTTACGTAAATTCTGCAATTTTATGAATGTTGTTTCTGAAAAAACATGGTGAAAATTCATTTACATGATTAAAAACAACATATACTGAAATTATCACATCATCCGACAATGTTCATTGGGCAATTTTTAAACAAAACGCATGAAACTTCATTCTAACCTCAATTTGTAATTCAAAAAAAGAAAAAAATTTCGTTTTTTTGGGTATCCATTTGTAAAAATCGATAATAAACATTCATCGGGTATCGAATTTGTTAACTTAATACATATACAAATTTTATTTTGAAGTAGGCACTTTTATTTACTATAAGAATCGTGCAACGCGACAACCGAATCAAACAATTAGAAAATTTTATTGTGAACTCGCCTTTAACCCGACGGTCAAGGTGGGGACTCCTCATGAGTCAACATAAACGAATGTTTACGTTTCAAAACAGTCAACATAAACGGAAGTTTACTGTATGAAATTATGCTTGAACCCTTGAATGTAGATACTAAAATTTTCATTACCTTCTGACTTTTTTCAAAAGTTGTTCGTACTGCTAAATTTTTATTCAGCTCTGTTTTGAATTTGAAAATATTTAAATTTTTATTTCGAGCACTAATAAGAAGCTTGTTATTAAACATAATGTTTTTGAAATTCGAATTAATATTAAATTTAAATGAAATATCATTCAAGTTTATATATGAAGTTATTATTGTCCAAGTTTTAGCCTTCAACAAGTTTTTTTTTGTCGAAAACTTCAATATTATAGTGTATAGAATAGACACTTTTTCACCCGGTGAAAAATTTCACATCATCAAAATATAAATAATGTCCATTGTGTGATTTGACAACTATATTTCATAGAAAAATTATATTTGGTATATAAACAAGGAATGAAAATAAATTGGACTATCATTTTAAAATTTTTATAAAACTACATTGAATACAAACAGTTGTTATACAATCATACGAATTTCATTCCCGAAATTTTATGTCGATTCAGAAATATTAATATATAAATATAATAATATAAAAAAATGTAAAAAGTAATCTGCATGTCTAGAAGGAGAAGACGCCCATTTTAAGTGCGAGCGCCAATGCTTTCGGAACGAGTGGGAGTACGAGCAAGCGGAGCGAGCGAGACGACGAGTGACGAGAACATTGACCCGAGCTTAAAATGGGCGTCTTCTTCGAAGTACATATACATATAATTTTCTGTATCTCCACCACGAGACGAACTCTTTCTCCCGCTAGCGTGAAAACACACGTTTCTTTTCGAGCGGGAGAAATAGTTAATCTCATGGTGGGGATACAAAAAAAATTAAACATGACTATTACTATGCTTATTATTTTTGACAATCAAGTTGAGAAAATTTCAGATAGATTAATTTAATCGATTAATCTTCCAATTTAGTTTCACTTTTCATGTAAAAAACAATTTATCGATAATAATTGGAAATATTGTCAGCTTATTTATACAGCTTTTTTGGATTTTTTTTTAATAGAAAAATTCAACTGTTTCAATTATTTACTTCAATAATAAATTTATAAATAGATTATATGCAGAAACATAAACTTTTGTAAATAAAATATTATTGGAAAATATGATTATATAATGGAAAATGTGTATGCAATTCAATTTAAATACCTCTGGAACATTACCCAAGATAATTTCAAATATATTTTTAGGTAGAATAAAAATAAATTATAACTTTCACATATTACATGCGAGACAAAATTGCGAGATTCCTCGAATCCAGCAATGACTTCTCATAAAATCCGAAACATCAACCCAAATGCATAAAGTTTAGTCGTTCGAACTAGAAAATGTTGGAGTTCTCAAGTTTGATGTGAATTTTTTAACAAACCTTATGTTTTCCGGAAAGAGTTTGAAGTTACTATACGGAATGTAATGCCACAATCGTCCTCACTCTAGCGCAGTATTAATAATTCAGAATGTCTCGTAAATCTTGGCATATACATTTTCATATCCCCACAACAATCCCGGTCGTAAAACAATTTCATCATAAAGCTTTGTTCACAACTTTGTCAGAGGAACGAGTATTTGGAGCAATATACATGTTTTGTTAAAAAGTTTTATAATTCATACAACACATAAAATTTATCAACATATTTTATTTACGAAAGTATTTCTAATAAACTAAGGAGCAAAAGTTTTAAACTTGTAATAAAAAGTATTTCCACAAGGTGGTCACAAAACTTTTTAATAAATTTTCTGAATTTTTTAGCTTTTTCAGCTGGATTTTATATTGTTTTTCCGAACAATTCATTGTAAACGTAAAAATTAGTTCGTTTCATTTTTATTCCACTACAAAGTTAATTTATTTGCTAATGTTATTGTTTTTATGTTTACTGTCATTTCTTTTTATGATCTTAGTTATAACGACATTATTAATATTGTGACGATTGTTTAGATCCATTGTTACAATTATTTCACTTTAATTTGTTATTTTTTAGTTCCTCAACTACTATGTTTGTTCTAATTTTTTAATAACGGTTTTCTAT
>JABFQI010000509.1:0-10998 GCA_022816925.1 Trichacis sp. ZL-2020 | reverse complement strand
TACGAGTAGGATCTATATTTAGAATAAAGGTCCGGAAAGAGAAAAACAGGGAACAGGCAGAGGGTAGGTTTTGGAAAAGCGAGAGAGTCGGGCAGTGGTATTCGGGAGCCTGTGACGGCGTGACCTATGTTGTAACTGTAGGCTATTAATTATAAGCTTTTCATAAATAAATAATGTTAAATTCAAAGGCCTAGTTCGCAAAACCTTCCCATAACAATTCAGAAGTGGGATTCAGTGAAAACAGCTGATTAATTATGAGACTGACTAATTATCGATGACGCGAGTGCGTGAGAACGAAAATTGTGACGTGAGGACGTGCCTGAAGGGAACTGAATTTTGAGACGCGTGTGCGTGAAAAGGACATGAACAAGAGTCAGTGACGCGAGTGCGTGGCTTTTGGCGAAATTTTGGTGCATTTTGGCGCGTGTGCGTGTATATGCATGATAAGACTGTGTTTCCGTGGAAACTACGACGCTGCGGGAAACAGTTGCTGGGCGAGAAATTCGTCGTGCCAGAGAGTCGCGTGACCGTTAGACATCGGAGGGCGAGAGAGGGTCGAGCGAGGGAGTAGAGAAAGCGGACAATTGCGTCGAAAAAGCGCCAAAACAGAAGAGGGCTGAAACCAGTATTAGACGAAGATGGCAACACCCGAAGAGCAGCTAGCTGAGCTGAAAGAGCGACTAGAGGTGGCGGAGCGACAGCGAAACGAAGCGCAGTCGGCGGCCAAGCAATATTACGACGAGGCAGGCAAATAAAGACAGATGCGGAAGAATCTTGAGGCGGAGGTGTTGGCAAACGCTGAAACCTCCGAATCCGCGAGGCAGGTAAACGACACCGAAAACGCGATGCAGGTGAACAGCCCCGTAACCGTTGCCAGCACGACAGGCACTACGGACGATAAAATGGACCGCCTAATCGCATGCATGTCTACCTTCTTTAGCCAAGACCGGGCGCCGGCTTCAATGTGCATAGTTCCAGATGTTAAAAATGCGATTCGTGATTTTAATGGTATTGAGGGCCCGCAAGAGGCGCGAGTGTGGCTGCGTGAGTTGAAAGCTGCAAAGGAAGTTCATCAATGGTCAGATGCGATGACGTTCAGTGTTGCGAAATCCCATTTGCAGGGGGCCGCACATAAATGGCTCCTGTCAAAATCTGATGATGTAAAAAATTATACCACGTTCGGAGCAAAATTTAACAGTATGTTTACGTTTGAAAGGAGCAAGGTTGAGCGTTTCCAAACAATGATTGCGAGGGTCCAAAAACCAAACGAAACAACGGCAGAATATTTTCAAGATAAAGTTTGGCTTTGCAAAAGTTTGGGACTGAGTATTGAAGAGGTGAAGACCGAGATCGTTGCGGGACTCTGGTCACGAGAGCTTAGCCAGTTCATCATGGGGCAGCGTTACACCGACACTGAAGGGATACTCCATGACATTATGACGTTCGAGAGGGTCGACAAGACAAGGCGTGAAAGGATCAGCAGCGCGCGCTCCAGCCAAAATCAGACAAAGCAGCAGGGGTCGTCAGCGGCAGCAAATCGACAACCACGGCAACAAAAACAACTAAGTATCGAGAGCGGTCAGGGAGGTAATTCTTTTACCACTCGTTCGGCAACAGACATTAATGTTTCAACTCAGAAAAATTCAGTCGAGATTAAAAAATGTTACCGGTGTAATGCAACCGATCATTTTGCGCGTGATTGCAAAATTCCGCGTGAACCGATACAGTGTTTTATTTGCAAGAAATTCGGGCACATCGCAAGTAAATGTTTCTCACAAAAGAAGAAAGAAAACGGGCTTACAATTGAAGAAATCAAGGTCGTAGGGAATGTTATGAAAGAAAAACAGTCAGAGCGATTTTTGAGAAAAATAAAAATTGGGTCTTTTGAGACGGTTGCGCACGTTGATATGGGTGCATCGGCGTGTACTATTAAAGCTTCGATTGTATTGCAGTGTGATTTTAAGGTTATTCGAAGGCGGTCAATTTTAGAAGGTTTTGAGGGTAAAGAAGTGCAATCGATTGGCGTGATTAAAGAAGATCTAACTCTTGAAAATTTAAAACCGCGAAAAATAGAATTTAGAATTGTACCCGATGATGCTCAACATGTTGATGTTTCGTTGGGAAGGCCGTTTACAGAAGCTTGTGACATTAGCTTCTCACGTATTGGAGACGAATTAAAATTTGTTGATATCAAGGATATTAGAGTTAGTGAAAATTTTGGGAAAATGGAAACAATCGTTAAAGAGAACATTGAGCTTGAACCAGGGGTCGTGAACTTTATTGATGTCAAAATTAATGAACGGGACATATTTTTGCCGGTTACGTTATTCGGATATGAGAAGGAACAGATTGTTGCGGGAGAAAAAATTCAGGAAAGGATTATTGCGATTGAAGAGTTACCAATAATTGAAGCACGAGATTCGGAAATTGATTTTGACGAAGTAATTGTCGATGAATCAGTTACACGTGAACAAAAAAAGTAATTGGTTGAATTGCTTAATAATTATCGGGATTGCATTTCGAAAACGCAATGGGATATCGGATGCATAAATGTTGTAGAAATGTATATTGAATTAAAAGAGGGCAGTAAGCCGTTTGCCGCGAAACCGTATAGGTTGAGTGCGAGGGACAAAGAGGACTTAGATAGATTAGTAACTGAGGGTAAAGCTGCGGGAATAATTACGGAAACGACTTCACAATTCGCGAGTCCAGCTTTTATCGTGAGAAAAAGGGATGGCTCACCAAGAATGGTTCCGGATTATCATGGGTTAAATGTTATGACAAAGGGGATAAACTTTTCCATTCCAAATTTTGATGACTTCCTTAAAATTCTTTGTGATGCCACCATCTTTGCTTCACTTGACCTTGCCCAAGGTTATTTACAAGTGCCACTCACGAAAGAAGCACGAGAAAAAACTGCTTTTATCACAGAAAAACAAACAGGAGAGTTTACGAGAGCAATTTTTGGATTGGTTAATGCGCCAATGTATTTTGCGAAAGCGATGAGAATTGCATTAGACCAAGCGCATCGGCAAAAAATCGCTGTAACATATTTTGATGACTCATGTGTTATAGCAAATTCGTGGAATCAAATAATTCAAAATTTGATTATAATTTTAGAACTGTTGAGAAAGGCACGTTTAACTTTGAATTTAAAAAAGTGTAAGTTCGGAATGAAAAAGATAAATTTTTTCGGTTTTGAAGTTGGTCAAGGAACAATCGAACCGGGGAGCGATAAAGTTTCGGCAATAGAAAAATTCAGGAGACCGGAAAACGTTCAAGAAATCCAAAGATTTGTCGGAATGGCGAATTTTTTAAGACGGTTTATTCCTAATTTTGCGCAGATTATGGCGCCAATTTCAGAATTAACAAAAGGCAATGCGAAACTCGTGTGGACAAATGGAATCGAGGAAGATTTTCAAAAAATCAAAGACAGTTTGGTCGCTAAACCAAGTTTATTGATTTACAACCCGAGAGCGAGTAGGATGAGGTGCATACGGATGCATCATCAAAAGGAGTAGCAGCAATGATGTTTCAGACAGATCGAGAAGAAAGACTGCGTTTAGTGTATGCGATAAGTAAAAAGACAAGCGCAGCTGAAGCAAATTATCATTCGAGTCAACTAGAGCTGATGGCAATTGCATGGGCCTTGGAAAGATTGCGAACATTTTTGATTGGGATTTATTTTATTGTTTATACTGATTGTGAGTGCTTAATTCATATTAATGGGTGGAAAACGAAGCATCCCCAAGTAGCTCGTTGGCTAAGTGCAATTTCAGAATTTAATTTTGAGATTCGCTATAGACCGGGAGCAAGAATGCAGCATGTTGACGCGTTATTGCGTGCGCCAGTTGAAGAACCAAGCGAAATGTATGAAAGAGAAGGGGTGTTTCAAATTCGAGATTTATCAAAAGTCGAGACACGAGAGGAAGAAATATCAATGTTTCAGAGTTGATTTTGACCTAGCGCAAAAAATTAAGATTCTGTTAATTAGGGAAGAATAAAGATCAAAGAGGGAAAAAGAAGAAGTCAAACATTTTATTTTGCGAGACAGTCTCCTTTTCAGGACGGTGGGAGAGGGTGATAAGGAAAGAGAAGTCTACGTTGTTCCGAAGGCTATGCGAAAGTCGATTGCAGTTCGTTACCACGATCTTGATAGTCATTTTGGATTAGAGAAAACTTTAAGTCGAATTCAAGAATATTACTATTTTCCGGGAATGAGAAGATATTTGAAGTATCACATAAAAAATTGTATTGAGTGTATTTTGGCAAAAAACAAAAGAGGGAAAGGTGAGGGCGAAATCCACCCGATCCCGCCTGGCAAAAGACCATTTGAAATTGTGCATGTCGATCATCTTGGCCCTTTTATTTCAACAACGAAGAAAAATAAGTATGAGCTTGCAGTTATCGACAATTTAACAAAATTTGCAAACGGTATGACGTCATAAAGTTCGAAATGTATGACGTCATAAGCACATTTTAAATCGCTGTATCTCTGTAAGTTTTTGATACATGAAAGAAAGATAAAATACGTGTCTACTTATTTTTCATCCACTATCAGAATCAAAAATGCAAAAAATTGATGCAACTTTCCAATCGTAACATTTTCCAGAAATTTTAATTAAGTTCTAGAAGGCTCTGGGAATTTTTAACACATTGTTCTGAAAAAATAGACATTTTTTGACTATTCTTAATTTTCTAGAATGCTTGAGAATGTTTCGGGATATTTCAGTAAGGTTCAGGAGATTCCAAAATATTATACAAGTTTCTGAGAAATTCTAGAAAGTCCAGAAAAGTTCTACAAGATTCTACAAGATTCTAGGAATTTTGAGAATTGGAAAGTTTGAGAATTTTGAGAATTGGAAAATTTGAAAATTTGGCTGGTATCATGCGCCAAACTTTCTCATTTGAATCCATCAACCAACGAAACATTAAAATTAAATTTGAGAATGTTATAAAAAATGTTGTAAAATTACTGAATGTTTCGAAAAGTTCTAATATGTTCCAGAATATTTTTAAAATTTCCAAAAAGTTGTTAAAGCTTGAAAAAGGTCTCAAAACCATTTAGAAATTTTCAAAATCCTTTAAAATATTCCAGCGAATTCCAGAATATTTTAGAATTGTCATTAGAAAATTTTAAAAAATTGTAGAAAATTTTAGATATAGATATGTAAATTTCTAAATAGATTTAAATTTTCTAGAATATTTTGGAAAAGTTTAGAATGTTCTAATTGAATCAAGTTTTCGAATGTTCGAAACTTTTGAGTTTCAAAATTTTTAGAAACTTTTAGAAAATTCTAGAATATATTACAATCTTTTAGAAAATTCTAGAGAGTTGTAAAAAGTCTCAAAAGATTCTAATTCATAAAAATATCTAGGAAGTTTAAAAACGTTCTAGAAACTTCCAAGAGGTTATAGAACGTTCTATTACAGATTAGATAGTTATGAAAATGTTAGAAAGTTTTAGAATGCTCTAGAATTTTCTAGAAAAATTCAAGAAAATTTAAAAAGGTCCTAGAAAATTCTAGAAAGTTTGATAATGTTCTGAAAATGTTGACATGCTCAAGAAATTCCAGAAAGATTCAAGAATATTCTACATTCTTCCTTCTCAGGATATTCCAAAAAACCCCATAAAATTCTTATAGAAAATTTTAAAATGCTTTATGAAATTCTACAAAATTTTCATAAATCTTTAAAGGTTTCAGAGACCATTAAAATATTGTAGAATATAATTAAAAAATGACGGAATGAAATTTCATTTTTTTGTTTCAAATATTTGGTACTTACCCAACAATTTTGATCATAATATGAGCTTGCTGCAATAGTGAGGTCATCTTTTTGGGTAAATTAACGCTTTCCTCAACCCAATATAACGGTAAAGTTGCTTTAGGAAAATTAGCCATCATTCTAATTTTGTCCACAGGCAAAATTTGTTCATTAAACTGAAACCTCGATCTAACTTTTACCGGTGTTGCCGTCAACATATCAAAATCCAAAAAGCATTCATGTTTTTCCTTTGACGTAGCACAGTTTTAAGTTATAATGCAAGTCAAGACTTTTACACACAAAAAAATATATAGGTTTTTTTAATGAAATCAGATTCTTACTTTTTCTGGATGTAAACCAACGACTGAATTCAAGTAAGATTCATCCGCCAAATAAAAATGAGGTAAAGTCAAAATGAACGGTGCTCCCAGACATCTTGAAAGATCATAAGCTCCTTTTGTTGGGCATTTATTTGGAGCCGAACAAAAACATTTCATTTCATTCAAAAAATCGAAAGAATAACGTGACGTACTTATTCCTGGAATAAAACACATTGAATTATTTTATACATGAAAATTTTACAAAAATATTAAGGTACATTTATGAAAATTGCATCATAATTGACTCGAAATGGGTCAGCATATTTATAAAATTATTGCGGAAATGATAACACCTAAAAAAAATTGCATCTAATTTAATAACTATTACATTGAAATTGCGTAATATAGTTACATAACATAATTTTTATAATTTTTCACCAAGTTTAGAGAAAACAAAATTAGGTTTGATGTTAGAATCATGGAATATATTTATCTTTTAGTTATCTGTTATATATAAATGTATCAAATATTATGTTCTATTCTATCGAAATCAATGCAAATGTGTATTTTATCTTCAATTTTTCACTTATTTCTAAGTGTATTATTATTATCCTTCAAAAATTAGTAAACTAGAGAATCAGGAGAAAGTAATTATGAAAAAATTGCACAATAATGCGGACGTAGCTTGCATTAATTTTTATGCAATCAGTTTCGAAGCAGGAATATGCATTATTATTCCGTGTGGAAATTAATCTAGGTGGAATATGGGGCCTTCATAGATTTTCCTAGGTTTGACCCAGGCCCAACAATGGACACCAGACTTGGCCCAACATTGGAATGTCACGCTTCGCAATGTAGGGCCAATCTTAATCTTCTAACTGGGGCCAAGATAGGGTTTATAGTTAGGGCCTATATCGATATTTACGATTGATCAATATTGCGCCTTTATTAAGGAAAAATACAGGATTTTGAACTCGGGCTTTTGTAGATTCAAAAGAATTCGAATATTTGATTAAAAAAAAATTTTTTGTAAATTAGAAAAAAGCCTGTATCGTCAATTCTTGAATACTATATTTTTGGCAATCCTTGTTTATAATTCGGAAAAAAAGAACCACTAACACTAATGTTGCTTTCGACATTTCCTGTTTTCATACAAGTCTTTTGAATTCAAAGCCCTATTTTAGAATAGGCCTTTGTTTTTACTTTTCGATTGTAAAAAATATTTTTTATCAAATTTTACAAAAAAAAGATATTAAACTGAAAGTCATGATTTAAAATTTTTTTTATTCATAAAAATGATCATTTTAATCTAACAATAATTTAAACATAACTTTATACGGTTCTAAGAAATTTCAAAATTGACGTGACTATTTTGTGAAAGAATTGAACATTTCGATCCATCTCGCAAGAATGTGAACATAAGCTTAAATAGTGTACAGAAAGAATTATTGAACAGAACAAAATATCGAAAGTTATTATACATGTAATTCTATCTACTTTTTTCTACTGATCTTATCAGCACGACAGCAATTGAAAAACACGCTCTACAAGTTTCGCGCCATAATTTAGTTCAATCAATCACAAAATCAGGATACTGGTGGATATTGGTATTCACCGTATTCATAATATTCGTGGATGAATTCGATGCGAATCGAATCGTAAACGTTTAGCGAATGAAAGTTATCATATAATTAAGTATATTATGTAGGACGTCTATGTTCAGCCAACATAGGCTCCAATTTGGCAATCAAATATTTAACCTTTACCGGCCGATTCTAGGCAAGCCCATGATCAACCTGCGTAGGCTTATGTTTGGAAAACCCTTTATAGGACGGCTATATTGAGCCTACATAGGTTTATGTTTGGAAATCCTGTATAAAGGATGCCTATATTCAGCCTTTATGGGTCAACGTCGGGCAAGCCTGTATATTGGAACCCAGTCTTCAGCCTACAATCTTCAGCCTACATAGAGCCTTTATAATAGGTGGACTTTCCAATGTTGATTTCCACACGGGTGTCAGTGAAATGACATAATATTACGAAAGACAATTGAGGGACTAGATTCCATAACCAATGGAGCGCGTGACCTTGCCGAAAAGTAAAAGGTTTCTCTAAATGAAAATCAAAGCCAAAATCTTTCTCTTTTTTCGAGGTCACGTGCTCCGTCAGTTATGGAATCCGACCTCTCAATTTTCGTGTATACATTATTAATAAAATATTTAAAATGGAGCACTTTTTTATTCTCAGTACATGAAATAATAACTTTGTAGAATACGAATATGTATGCGGTATAGAATATTTATACGATTAGTTTGATTGATTAATTGATCCATTTATTGATACTTCAAAAGTGTACATGTATGAAAAAAAAACCAACATTATGTCGAAAGCCCGAGTATGAATACCATTTTATCTTATAAGTTCTATAAGATATCTAATCACTAATCATTCTCATCCATTAATAACATGGTTCAAGTACATTGTTCCATCAGACAGAACAGGTCTGTTCGGATCTTTTCAGGCTATTTCATGAGTTGTCGCTTTTTGACGTAATTTCAAAACTCTTATAAGACAAACTCACGTTCGTCTGCAATTGTCTACTTTCCACCCTTGATACGTAATAAACTAGTTCATGCTAACAAGGTCGAAAAGTATAATTTACTCCACGTGGCATTAAAATGTTTTAAAGACGTTGCATCAGCAATCAAGACTTATTTTCTACATTCAACGTTCTAAAAACACAACAAAAAACGTCGTCTCTCGAATTTCGTTCCTGTTTTGCCGTTGCAAAAAACGCACAGATCCGCGCGATTCCGTCTTGGATTCCAGGGTGAATCAGCACGTGTCCTTGGGCGGCAATACCGACAAAGGAATGCAGATTCAAGCTGCGATTCCAAATGCGGAGAGTAGGACAACACCGTATGAACAAGGAAGAGAATTGAAATGATCTTACGTCCCTCGTTACGAGAGAATTTCTTTGAATCATTGCATTACGTTAATCGGTTGGCCATTCATTCCCAGAAAAACAATCACATGGGTTTTTCATGAGTTTTCCAAATAAAATAATTTTTTCAACATTTTTAAACGTTGGATGGCGATTTTCACGAAAAAGGGTTTTTCATACGCGGCGTTTTTCATGCCTATTTGGACAATTATAAATATCTGAGGTACACTATAGCACTGGAATCTATAGAATTTTGTGAATTAATATATTATATTCACGCTGATGTCCTGATGAAAAAATTCGTTTTTTGCAGTTGTTCCCGAAAATGAGTTTTCGGCAAAAATTTCCCCTGCAAATATTCTACAGATTTCATTTAAATATTTTATTTGATTCGATAACTTGTTCTAATTTTTAAAACAAAAATTTCGGCAAAGAGGAATATTAATATTACAGTTCTCATAAGGATAAACAAAAGTCGTTTTTGTGTGCAAAAGTTGAAAATCGTCTGGAAAGAGAGTTTCTGAAGTGCTTTCATCTTAAGTTGATAATTTATTAAAATTAAAAAATTTTGAATGAATAATTATGGGTACTTGGTTTATGTATGAAAAAATTGATGCAATTACTTGATGAGGGTTAAATTTTTCGCCCTTTAGAATTTTTTATCATTCTCGTGAAAAACGCTTCCGGAAAATGTTGTGAGTCGTTTTGAAAAATTTTTCGTCTAGCCAACCGCAATGCACTTCTTCGTGATTATCAGCCTTGAAAATAATTTCTGAAACAATCGAAGTTTAATGACAAATTTCATGCATTTTGAAAATATTATAATCGCCACGAACTTCGTAAAATAATTATCATTGAAAAAAAAGGGAGGGGGGGAGGGTGAAAGAAATTTAATGCAAAATTAGAGATCGATTTAGAGTTTAAGTCCAAAATGTACGAACAATTAATAAAAATTTAAAATTAGAAAGTTTTATTCTCAAATACCAGCCAATTAAAAGTGACGATGGATGTGCGAGAAAAAAAAGTCGACTTTGTGCTGGGATCCGAACCCAGAACCTCTCGATAAAATGCCGAGTGCTCTATCCAACTGAGCTACAAGGTCCCTAATTTTTCTCGCAAATCCATTTATCACACGAATACTCAAATTTTTATTCCTGAGTTGTTGAAATATTGCCTGCCCTGAAAGAGCTTACTTCTGTATCATCGACCGTTGTCGGTATAATTACCATCTAGACTCGTTCCCAAATTCGGAAATTTCCCGTCAGATGTACATGTTAGTTACGCATTATATTTCATTCCAAATGCTCATTATAATTCAAAGAATTTAATGTCGTATGTTATTTGATAATAGCATGAAATTCATGTTTTTCGTTGGTGATTTAATGAAATTTAAATTAGTAGGTTTTATTTGCAAATACCAGCCAATTAAAACTTACTAATTTTAATTTGATTAAATCACCAGCGAAAAACATGAATTTCATGTAATTGTCAAATAACATACGATATTAAATTCCTTGACCACCAAACTACCTAGGCTTAGGTATCGAGTGCGGACTTGACTACATAATATACTTTTCGTTCAAAAGAATATTGAAAAGTCAAAGACGTACAAGATACTGATATGAAAGCAAATTGAAACTAATCTGGTTAGGTGGCAAGATTCACTTCATGCGATGCTGTTCTTCGGAGGGGACATTAAGCCGTAGGTCCCAGCGTGCTCACATACTAACTACATACACATACAACCACATACACACACATTTTTCTCATAAAGCACGCTGCCTCAACACCTCACGACAAACAAAGTTAAATAAAACCATTCATTTCAATTTCAATTTCGTTGGATAGATAAATAAATTTAAAAAATAAATAAAACAAGCATACATTAACTAGAAACAGAATCTAATATAGAAAATAATTTACGAGTACTGCACAACCTGATAGTGCAATATAAGAAACAAATAAGAT
>JABFQI010000508.1:0-10995 GCA_022816925.1 Trichacis sp. ZL-2020 | reverse complement strand
CAGACCCATTGAGCGTATCGGTGTGTTGTCCCTGGCCCCGCTTGCTCCAGGCATGGTCATAAGAAAGAATGGTTTCAACTATCGTCGTTGACTCTGCTTCTCCGTGAAACCCAACTTGGCAGTCGATCTCACAAATAGAAGGTAACGAAACGCTACGTCTCAAAGATTGACTGGTACTATCATTTAAGGGCAATGAATAATCGAAATTCGAAAAGGATAAAGTACGACGCAATAGTGTTGGATTTTCATTCCTTCTTTGAGAGTCAATTGATTGCGGATGTGACGAGGTTTCGAGGAACATCTCCTGCACAATTTCTGAGGGTCTGTAAAAGAAAGGCGCAAACTTCCACATAAATATATTTTATGAACATCAAATCATCAAATGATACATTTTCACAAAAAAGTATTAGCAACTACGTATTAACGAATTCGAAAGTTTTTAAAACAATTTTAAAATCAATCATGTTCCGACAATATTAACACTAGTTCGAAACGAATTGCCTAACCGCTTTACAATTTTCTATGTAACATTCTAAATCTTGGCAATGATCACATAGCAGTATAACCAGAACTTTCCAAAAAACAATTAAATTTCATGAACCAAATATTTCATTTCCAATTTCATTGGTAATGAAAACCATTCAAATATAAAAAGTTCTGTATAAAATTCATTTCAGTTGATTTTTGATACTACACAAACATGGCAGTTTCAGTTGGGTTGAAAAAACATAAAAATCACAACATGAAAAGCATGCACTATAATCACAACAGTTTCACAGGGACGAAAAAAAATTATCACGATCAGAAAAACTATTTACAGTATTCACCGTATTCCAAATAGTGTATAAAAAAATTGCATAGAAGTATCAAGTTTTCACAATAAATTCAAAATTTCAAAAAAAATCGATCAACATTTTCTGTACAACAACGATGCATTCTAAGAATGGCCAACTGTTGATTGGTAATATAAATATTAACGCAGCAATATCAGTGGTATTTTTAAAAACCATTGCGCAATTATTTAATATTTTTACTATGCATCAGGTGCGTAGGAAGAGGGGGGTTTTGGGGGTTGAAACACCTCCCGAAATACTGATAAAATAAAATGAAATTGTTGAATGTGAAAAAAAAATGATAAAAATATTAATTGTGAATACCAATGAATAAAAATAATAATAACGAATAATAAGTCTAGCGCACAACGGATAGTTTCATGTAAGTTCTCAAAACTGAAGAAAATTGTAAATTCTGGCTTCAGGAACATTTTATCCTTAACAAAATTGTAATCGTAAATGGCTAGGATAACGTAGAAAATAAAAGTTTGGAAAATTGCCTTAACCCATTGAATAACAGAAAAAAAGTTTACGAATTTTATAAACTAGAAAATTTTCAAATCATACAAACTGTGAAGAAGTATCAAAAATAATAGATTTCTATGAGAGAACTGTTTTACGAAAAATTTGAAGAAATCATCATGATCCATAACACTCTTGAGCATTCTATCTATAGAGAATTTTAGAGCATCAAGTTCCAAAAAGTGTATGGTATAGTAGTCTGTGATGAAATTATAAATTTTCTAAAACACTTGGAAACATAATAAAATCTTATTAATACAAAAAAATAACGAAAAATCATTGAATTAAGCATGAAAAATCTATAAGGGTGCAATTTTCAAAAAAATTCAAACCTCAGACTTGAAATTCACGTAAAAGGAATTTCGTTATACATTTAATATGAACATGAAAAATCATACTCTAACCAGATCATAAAAAAAAAGTAATTGAATTCCTCTTGAAATACAATTTTCCGAAAAACCCAACCCTGAAAATTTTTTCTGCCTACGCCCCTGTTATGCATATACTATTTTTGACCAACTTAGTTTATAATTCAAACAGGTTTCCGAAAAAAGTGTTACAAAGATTAGAAATAAGTACAAATTGGGCACCTACAATTCTTTGCACAACTCGTCTTCATTATCACGCATAAGTTTGCGTTCTATCAGTGCTGATTTTATGCAGCTGTCCTTGGCGATGTTTTCGATTGTGGATCCGATGTCACGTTCGCTCCTTTTGAAGAGCTTGTCATGAATCGGTGGCAAATCCATGCAAGTGATAAATTTATTCACGGTAGTGCAGCCGATGCCCGCATGTATTGCTCCTGAAAAATTATGATAACACTTATTGAAAATATGTATTATTATTTTTATTAACAAATTAATTATTATGAAATAATTATATTGTCTTAATTAAATTAAAACAATTTTATTTATTAAAATATATTTATTAGATTTTATTAAATTTATTATATTCATCAAAATTATTTATAAAATTTATTCATTATTTATTTAATTTATTATTTATTTATTATTATATATTATTTATTATATTTTATTAAAATATTACTATATTTATTATATTTATATTTTTTTATTTATTATATATTTGATTTATATGAAATATAGTATTATTTATACGCTGGATATTCAAATTCTCTTAAAAATTTATTGTTCAAATTATGAGTATTACTTAATTTTAAAACAGTACATGTTATCATTTATTATGATTTTTATTCATTAATTTACACGTTGACGACTTTATGTAACAAATAATGTAGGGTTCAGAATAACTTTTATGTTTTTTTTCATGATTTCATAAACACTTCAGTTGTATATAAAAATTTGTATAAGATTCAGAATTTCAATATAATATTCTTATAACTTTTTTTTTCACATCACATTTTTTTCACATCAAACTGAAAATAGATTTATGTTTACATTTGCTAGGTTATTTTTTTCAATATTTTATTTTGGAAAAAATTCTTCGTTTTGGCAAATTCATTTTGTGTTTTTATGGTAAATAGTTTTTTTTTACCAAGTGCCATTTTTGTATTGATGTCAGCAACACAAGAACCCGGCAACAATCCTGGATGTTTTGGACTTGTCATTACTTTTTTCATTTTTCCGAAATTTCTGCATTTTACGACAAAAGTGGAATGTAGACCTCGAATTGTTTACTTGACAATATCTTGTAAAAATAGAACGGCGTCACACTTATCACACATCATTTTTTCACCGAGATCACTAATGTTGACAATTCGCGACGAGACGGTGTTTATTTCCGATTGTTCTTGCATATCATATTGCTCTTTTTTCTTACTCTGAGCATTGCGTGTCGCCGTCAAGAAATTTTTTTCCCTCTGAGCGTACTTTTTTCTCCCCCATCGCCCCTTATACAACACTATGTTATCAGACATTTCGAAACCGTTTTGACTTTTTGTTTACTTTTTCACAACGCTCACTACATCGCAATATCTGAGGTTATGTTACTTGTAAACACGAAAAAAAAAATAATTGGCATATTTATGGTATACTATGGTAGGTTGGGTGAGCTGTCTCTTTCTGATAAAGAAAGGCGACACGCTGCGACGTTGCCACAACCGATGGCAACGGCATGTACTGAAGTTGGCTCGAACGTCATTTATAATGCGCCAACTTCAGCCTTGACGGTAATACCTTAAAAAAAGTTTTTTCTTTGATTTTCGACGATTTTCCAAAAAGTTTTCAATAACATTTCAAATTCTTCTACAGAAACATTTGAAAACTTACGAAAATTTAATGAAATCAAATTTTTAAAAATTAGTATAACAATTTAAAATGATTAATCAAATGGAAATTTTTGGAATGAAAATAACAATTATTTGAAATGTTGAAAAAAATCACCAGAAATTTCAAGTTTGACAAAAATGTCAGAAATTTCTTATTCAATTAAAATCCCCCAAAATTCGCAGTTCCTTGAAAACCCTAGAAGGTTTTAAAGTTGCTCACATTATCCGAGAATATAATTATTTCATTTTTCTCAATTTTACCGAAATTTATTAGTAAAATTTTGATTAATTTTCGAAAAATTACAAAAAAAAATTCTTAGCACATACATTTCCATGAAATTTCAGAAAATTTTAGAATTGTCCCGAAATTTACCATCTCGGAATACTCTAAAAAATTACTAAATTTTGGTACAAATCTCGAAAATTTTTCTAAAATTCACTAAATTCTACGTAAATTTTAATGCAGTACCAAATTTTAGCAAATTCATTTCAAATTGAAAAATGTTCCAATTTCTAAACATACACAAAATCCCTAAAATTGTATGAATTACTGATGCATGCAGGCTTCTTAAATCGAAAAAAATTTACTATGGTGAGAGACATTTTTCAAACCTCCGACCCCCACTCGAACAATTACAAAAAATGATCGAAAATCCCTTATCTTTTCAAAATTTTCTGAGTGCAAAGAAATTTCTACTATAAAAAAAAGCCAAGAAACTTCAAATGTGCCAGAAATCCCTTAATGTTTCTAATTTCACAAAAATCCCCAGAAATTGAAAATTTATTGAAAACCCCTCAATTTTGTGCAGTCACACACATAAAAAAAAAATAGAAAATTTTTTTTCGACAATTTTTCAAAAATTTTTCAATAAAATTTCCAATCATTTTAGGGAGGGAACTCTAAAAAATTTTTTGCCCCGTGCTCCATCCGAGTTCTGTGCGCCCCTGAGTTGACGCAATTGAATGTTTTTGCAAAAAATTGAATAGACAGTTTATTAATTTTTCAAATGCCAATTTTCAGTTATTGTCAAGATTTTTTATTTAAATTTTTCGTGAAAATATTTTATTCCGTGGACCTGATACAAAATTTGAAAAACATGAAGTATATTTTGTAAAATGAGTGTGTCGACATTTTGTAAACGAATTTTTGTGAAATTTTCAGTCTTATAAATATTTTCAAACTGAGGATTTTTATTATTTTTGAATCAGCAATAATTTTTTATGCAAAAAATTTTTTTATTTATGAAAGTTCATTTCTCAAAATGAAATCTAGAGTGTGCTAACTTTTTCGATATTTTTAAATTACATCATTCGTGAAAACATTTCATCGAGTCAACCTTATACAACATTCATGAAATGTAAAGTATTTGTGAAGTTAGTGAATAAACATTTTGTAAATAATTGTTTCAATGAAGTTTTTATTTTCCATCAATTCAGGCATTTTCTTACTTTTTAACTTTTAATATTTTTCTACTAGAGTAAAAAGTTTTTTGGAAGTAGAATTTTATTTCATTAATAAAATTTGAAGTTTGCAAAATATGTTAAGAGTTTTCATCAAATTTCTTGCAGAAACCTGACATAGTGTCGATCAAATACAAATTTAAAAAATTGTAAAGTGTTTGTGAATCGAGTGGATAAGTTTTTCAGAAACATCTTTTTCAGTATAATATTTTTTTATTCAATATTCAGATATTTTCATATTTTCTAATTACCAATAATTTTTCATTATAATATACATTTTTTAATGAAGTTGAAGAATTCATTCATTTCAAAATCTGGTATTTGAAAAAATCGTCTAGATTTTTTTATTACTTTTTTTTCAAAATTATTTTATAGCGTCAGCCTGATGCGCAATCGAAGGTTCAGGAAATAAAAGGGCCTAACTCACTTCCCAATAAGGCTCATTCCCCTGTCTGCTAGCATGAGAAAATAAGCCTTATTGAGAAGTGAGTTAGGCCCTTTTATTCGACGATTATTTAATTTAGAAGATGTAAAGTATTTGTGAATTCAGTAAATAAATAGTTTAATTGTAAACAAATATTTCAAAGGAGTCATTTTTTTATATTTTAGGAATTTTCTTATTTCTCAATTTCCAATAATTTTTTATTAAGATGAATATTTTTCTTTGAATTGTTGAATTTGATAAACATTTCATTATAAAGAAAAAAGTTTGTTGTAAAAAGTAGTAAGAAATACAAAAATTTTTGTTCAACGCCATGCGAGAAATGCTTCATTTCCACACTCTTTAGTTGCATTCAACTCGCATTTCTCCACGTTGTTGAACAAAATATGGTCCTTGATTATATACAGTAGACTCTCGCACTTTGCCCGACCTTTCACTTCCCCGTCATCAGCTAGTCCCCACTCTAGCTAGCGGGCAGGATTGTATGAATCCGCGTGTCAACACATGCGTGTGCGGAACTAAGAGAAGGGGACGCTCCGACTTTGCCCGATTGTTCCCCTACACCCCCAAATTCGGGCAAAGTGCGAGAGTGTACTGCAGTGTAGAACAATTTTTATGACTCATTTGATTGCAACACTCGACTTCAGCTCACGTTACAAACCTCAGAATCGTTGAAAAAAGTTTTCCCACTAATTAAGAAATATACCATTTATGAATTTACGAAATTTTATAATATATAAAACAACACGATAATATCTGATTTATGTAAGGGAGAGTAAGGTAAATTGGCGCAGTGAATAAATCGGAGTAACACTTTTTTCAAAATTTTTAATATTGTTACAGCACGTGAATGCCATAATGCTACTATTTCGAATGTCACCGCGATTATTAATAACTCACCTTCAACTTACCTCGAGTCTAAGTGTTGTAGAAATTTATGCTATAGTAAAGCTAAATCGTGATTATTTGAAGATTCTACTTATTATAATAATTAAACTATTATACTTCATATTAAATATCGCCATTTAAAACAAACAGTTCTGATCAGAAACCGGCTGATTTATTTGCTCATTCAAGTGACAATAAATACAGATTGTGAATAAATTTTTATTTTTACAGCTAGTGCATCACACGCAAGTATAAAATTGAACAATTTTCCTTCGCTACTTTGTTTGATCTTAGTTCGAAAAAATATAAGATCGTACAAAAGATCGTACCACTTAAAAAAGGTAAGTTTTTCAAAAAAAATACAGGAGACCTTTTCGACTTGAACGGAGTCAAATGAAAAGAAAAAATTATTGCACATTAAAAAACCACAATCTTATATTTGTTCATAAAAATTCAATTAACAAATAACTGACCAACATTACAGAAAAATGAACGAGATATTCTTATTTAGGGGTCAAAATATGTAGGATGAAAAAATAAATCGACGGGACTCATCAAGTCACACTGAAATTGCTGCTGGGGACAGGATCAGTCCGGATGTGTTGCGATTGGACAAGACGAGTTGCACGAGCTTACAAAAACGAGTGCCATTCATTGGTTAATTGAGAATTACAATTTTTTCTTACCTTTTTATATTCGAAAGACATCAAAAAACATAACGAGTGAAGAAAATTTTGAAGAAAAATTTGAGAAAATCAATTATATTCAAATTACGTAACGTAAGTTCTTCAAATACGTCAATCTTTTCCGGATGCTGAATTCGTATTAACCGGAGACTTTAATCTACCACGTGTTCATTGGTCCAACGACAACTATGGGCTGTGATGTCACCGGTTGATGGTATTAACGCTCTGACTCTTCGTTCTGCGGATATTTTGGTACATTGTATGGGTTCCTTAAACTTTTTCGAATCTAACTTTGTACGTAACCAGTCTGGCTCCTTATTAGACCTCGTTTTTACATCTATACGTGATACTAAAGTTGAACTAGCTGATGAGCCCCTTCTTTGTATTGATGCATATCACCCTCCACTTGAAATTGATATTAGATTTGTTGAATACGTTAAACAGAGATATGAGTCATTCAGCTACAAGAATTTTACTAATGCTAACTATTATGACATTGTAATTGATCTCAATAAGATTGATTGGGTTGAATTGTTTGCAGGGAATGACCTTTGCACTTCGGTTAATATTTTTCATAATTTATTAACTGAATGCATCAATTATTATATTCCCTCTCACTTGATTACTAAAGATAATACTTTCCCTGCGTGGGCAACCGCAGAGTACAGAAGGCTTGTACTTAATAAGAAACTTGCACATGTGAAATTCAAGCGGTCGAGACCCTCAGATGAAATTGCTGCTTTTTCTCATTTACAGATAACTTTTCGCTCAATGCAAAAAGTTATCTGGAACGTTGATTTTGGCACATCAGCTCAAAATTGAAGAAAATCTGAGTCTTCATCTTCGCAAATTTTGGAATTCTATAAATAATCAAAAAAATAATTCTCAACTTCCTAATGTGATGGCCCACGGGGATCGTACATTAGCAATGCCTAAAGGTATCTCAGATTCCATGGCTTCGCACTTATGCTCAGTTTACACCAATCAAAACGTACCTTCACTAATCCAATCACCTGCTGTATCTGAGCTGTTAGACCTACCTGATCTATCGTTATCGATCTCTGAGATATTTAAGGCGTTGTCTGACCTTCCGTCTTCTACCATCTGTGGACCTGATGGAATTCCATCTTGCTTTCTGAAAAATTGTAAATATGCTCTCACTGTGCCTCTTCACCATCTTTTCAACGAATCTCTAAAACTTGGAATCATTCCTGATAGTTGGAAGACCAGCAGAATTGTTCCCATTCATAAGGCAGGCGATATTCAGGAAATTTCAAATTATAGACCTATTGCTCAGTTAAATTCAATCCCAAAACTCTTAGAAAAATTAATTTCAGTTAAGTTATCAAGCCTTTTATTGAATGTTTTATCCCCTTGTCAGCATGGTTTTTTAAGTATGAAATCTACTTTAACGAACCTTTTGGTTATGCATAATTATATAACTGATGCTTTGAATGATTCTGCCCAAGTAGATGTAATTTACACTGACTTCAGCAAAGCTTTTGACAAAGTCGACCATCTGATCTTACTTGATAAGTTGCGATCGATTGGAATCAGAGGAAATCTTTTGAGATGGTTCCAATCGTATCTTAATAACCGGATACAATTTGTTGATGTTAAGGGGACGAATTCATTTATGTTTATACAATCGTCAGGAGTCCCACAAGGATCTCATCTTGGTCCCCTGTTGTTCAATATATTCATTAATGACCTTCCCCTTTATCTGAAATACTGCAAACTCCTTCTATACGCAGATGATGCTAAATTATTAAAGTTAATAAAGTCCACGTTGGATGCGGAAGAGTTGCAGGATGACTTCTCAAGTATGATCACATGGTGTAGAGTCAATAAACTTCCTTTGAATGCTACTAAATGTTATGTCCTGACGTTTTCCCGTAGTCATAATCCGATCTCTTTTCAATATTCCTTTTATTCCATTTCTTCCTTTTACTAAAATTTTCAGAAGGTCCAATGTGGCCATGAGTGATGTGATGAATCGGTTAATGAATATAGGGAATGAGACTTATAGAGAGCTGGACTGGTTTAGTAGAGATATAAGCCTTTTCCGTTCACAAGTTACTCGGCATATTTTCAGTTAGTATTCCCATTAAGCTTTGGGAGATATTGTTTTATATACGCTTTTGTTTATATCTTTACTTTATTTATCTCGATAGCGTTGTTTTTGCATTTGTATCATTTGACTCGTTTATTGCTATCTCTTCATTACTCAACTATACTTGAATGCTATTTCTTTTGAAATAAGTTACTTCACTACAATTATTATCATATACAACAAACTTATTGCTCTCACTATTGTATACCACTTTGTACTTTGTAATTGGGTTATGCCCGTTGATTTATTTCAATAAAT
Organism: Trichacis sp. ZL-2020; assembly: GCA_022816925.1. Lineage (NCBI taxonomy): Eukaryota > Metazoa > Arthropoda > Insecta > Hymenoptera > Platygastridae > Trichacis > Trichacis sp. ZL-2020. The sequence continues at coordinate 1,544 of JABFQI010000508.1, read as the reverse complement.
AAATAAATAAATGAATAAATGAATAAATTAGACTCTATCCGTTCAAAAAGCCCTCTGCCATTTTGGGCCTTACCGTATGAAATTTTGAATGATCACGTCTCGAAATAAGGTATTTCCACATAGGCTTATGGAAAGTCATTTCGCGGGCCCACAATATGACAAATTTGCAACCAATTTTCTAGTATCGACGTTATGGAAAACTGTGAAATCATTGAGAAAATTCATAAGAACGCTAATTTTTCTTAGATAATAGTACTTACCGTACATCTCGGAATGTTATACCAAAAAAAACGCAAGAAAACAAGAATAAGTTCGCCGAAATGAATAACACCCGGTTTCAATTAATAAAGATTACAAATTAATGCAAAAAATTTTTTTTTCTAATCGTTTTGGGTATTAATAGTGAGTCGTAATAGAAAAAAATGTCCCATATAATGTTCCGAATTTAGTAACGCGCATGAAAAGTTATAAAAATAATCATTGTTCGATCTCGCGCAAATATTGCGAATCGGCCTTCAGCGAAAAAAGCTCGAGTGGCGCGCGCAGCGTGCAAAGTCCGAAACACCGGGGCGATTGGCAAGCCTGTATGGTCACGTGCCGCAGCGGCAGTTTCGCAATCCGAAAAATCATTCGTATCTCCCGTCGTCACGTGCGGGAAAAAAAGGTCAACGGCCTTGCGGTTACATTCGAGAGATCAAGGAAACTCTTTTTTTGTTTGAGGCGATTCGTATAGTAGTCGATTGTTGTCTCTCGCGCTTCGTAACTGCGCCGCTGGTGTGGGTTGCCGTAGTGAACTGTGCGAAGGTCCGGGCGCTCCGTCGTACGTGCGGTACCTGTTCACTGTGGTGCGACGCTCCCGTGAATTGCGCAGTTCGTACAGGGACCAACGTGCTTTATCGGGTAAGTTTTCGTGCATTTTCGCGGCGCGATGTTGAGGGACCTTCCGGGAGAAAAAATAAGCATGTCCCGAAGACTTTTTGTCTTTTCGCGATGAGAGTTATAGGGTTTTTTGTTTGTAAGGTACGTAGTTGCCGAGGCGACTATTGCACTTGTTACGTGGTTCCTTGCACAGAGTTTGCGCTCTTTTTTTTTATAACCGCGCAGTTCGCGGAGCGTGCCGGTGTCCCGCTTTCGCCTTTCGTGGGTGTCTGGATTCGCTGCGTAGTTATGTCAATGGGTTGAGCGAAAATTTTGCGTTCTTGGGATTTTTTTGAAAATTTTTGAGCGTTTTTGGAAAAAGGGGAGAAGAGTTTTTAGCCGAGGTGGTTTTTTATTGTATTTTTGAGGGGATTTATGTATTTTGAAACCGGGAGAGTTCATGAAATTTTGCAGGATGATTAATTATGCAGGGAAAAGAATGTATGCGAAATATGAGATCTATTCAGAGCTTAGTTTGGAAGATAGGAATGATTAAAAATTTTTTTTTTCGTGTGACCTTAGAGAGAGAACAAATGATTAGTTGTGAACATTTTAGAGGTCATTATCTAATTTACAGATTTTCAGGGTGATTCGGAAGGAAAAATTAATTTGTGAATAACAAATCG
>JABFQI010000507.1:0-11004 GCA_022816925.1 Trichacis sp. ZL-2020 | reverse complement strand
AGCAATGCTCGAGCGATTGCAAACACCCTTCCAATCGATACAGACTGAACACAAGTGCTTCAAATATCTTGAGGAAGTAGGCTTTTATATACCACCAGAAGAAAAATTTGTAGACATTGATTCAGATGAAAAATCAGAAACCAACACATCTACAAAAATAGAAAAGATTTCTCTGCAATTTTTCCCATTGCATAAAACATTGCGTCAATTTTTCGAACTCCCAAATATATACAGGGACACGAAAGCCTACTTAGAACATTTAGAAAAGCAAAAATTAGTGACCAACATTGTACAAGGAGATCATTGGAAACGGAAAAAACAGTCTTTTGAAAACAAAGAAATACTTCCACTTTTTTGGTATCAAGACGATTTCAAAACCAATAATCCTCTTGGTAGTCATAAAGGAAAAGGCAAGATTGGTGGTATTTACATTGTTTTACCTTTTTTACCTCCGCATTTTCCCTCGAAAACAGACAACATATTTCCAATCACTCTTTACAAATCTGCAGGTGCAAAATGCGTTAAGTTTAAGACATAACTCGCTCAGCTATAACGTAATTAGAATATCTTCAAGAAGGAATCTTTATTACAACAACATCCACACAAACTAAACTATATTGATTGGCGACTCAGATTGGTGGTAATCTTTCTCAAAATGCTTGTTTGGGATTTGTGCAGTCCTTTATTGCAAATTTTCCTTGCAGAATGTGTCTGACTCCGAAAAGTTTGATTCATTCAACAACTTGACTTGTGTCAGTTGAATTAAGTACTGTTGAAAATTGCCTTTATCATTTAGGACTCAAAGAACCGAGTGAAACGAGAGTTGTCTGTTTATTTGTTTCGCATGATTTGATTCTGGATATTATCGACATGATGTCTTCGGATGTTATGCGCGATGTTTTGGAAGGATCCGTTTTTCATGATTTAGGATTGATATTGCATATTTTTATTTTGGATGAGAAATTTTTTACTCTTGAAAATATAAATGAAAGAATTGATCATTTTGATTCAGGTAGAAATGAAAAAAACGATAAACCTCAAGCAGTTACTATGCTTTAAATCAAAAATAAATTTATCGAAATGTCAGCAAGTGAGTCGCTTTGTTTCATTAGAAACATAGGAGTTTTGATCGGAGGTTTTGTTCCATTCAAAAATCGGTATTGGAAGGTTGTTATTAAATTGGAAGAAATCGTAGACATCGTAATGTCACCAGTTGTTGTTCAGGATTTGACTGACTACTTCGATTGCGTGGTCCATCATTATCCAAACCTATTGACTGAACTTGTTTCTAATTATTTGAAATCGAAACACCATTTCATGTTGCACTACGGAACAGTCATGAAAAAGTTCAGTCCTTTGTGGAATATAGGCGCAATAAGATGTGAAAGTAGAAATGGTGTTATTAAAATCACAGCAGGCATTTCTCAAAGCCGTAAAAATATTTGTATGACATAAGCTATCAAGTCACAACTTAGAATGTGCTGTCGCGTTTTTTCGAGTGAAAAAAATGATAACAATTAAGCAGCGTGCGCGAATAAGCGTGGACCATTCGAATTTATTGAATTGTATCAGCTTCTTGAAGTTAGTCATTTCTCAGAATACCTGCCGATACCATTGACAGAAAATTTTCGTATTTAAAATTACATGCATTGCAGAGATCGTTACCTTGCCAAGGATGTTGTTTTATCCCAACCTTGTACAGACTATTACAGTTTTTTTATCATAAATCTCATTGTAGACGACAATTCCGGAAATACGTACATTGTGACAAAAACTGCGTCAGAATATACGTACTATGACGAGCATTTCCAAGCCTATTACCTTGATGATGTACAGTTGTGGTCTAAGACTTGGAAATGCTTCACGTTGTCGGAACTCGAGCATTTCGTGGTCACTCACTTATCTCGCAGTTTTAATAGAGAGCTATACATTTTGAAAAGCTGGGCTAACGTTCAAACAATTCTTTGCGAAATGAATCTCGAGAATCTCGTAAACAAAGCACCTAATTGTATGAATAAGGCATGTGTATGGATTATATCATTGAATCTTTAAAAATATGTGCGTTTTTGAATGGATAGTGAATGATAGTACATAACAATTATGCACGATTAATAACTCTAAACCCACTGTTACACCGTTACAAGAATAAGTGTGTTCTTCTTAAAATGTGTAGTAGATTTATTTATACATCAGCTGTACTGTTCTGTATTTTAGTTAAACTTCAGTCTATGATAAACATAAAAAAACTAGTTGTAATTTGATTGTTTGTATTAAAGATCGATTCGAAACCAATTTTCTTGATAAGTGGCATCTTGATTACAAATGTATATACCTATGTTTTTCATTCATCAGTTTTGGTATTGAGTTTGTTATTCAAATTAACTGATCAATATTATGCATTATATTTATTACACCGACTGTTATATAAGAGGAGTGATCAGTCATCAAAATCATGCGTATAAATATTAACTTTTTTTTATTATAACTTTCCTCAATTAAAAGTGCTTTTTTTCTATTACTTCACGCAATGAGCAAAGAGTGACTTACACTTATTCACTTCAATAAGCGTACAATTGTAATACAAGAATTAAGCATTTACAATTCAATACATGTCAGTAATATTCATGGCTCATCCTTTCATCTGAAGAAAATATGCTTCTTAAGACCTTCATAACATTTAATATTGATGTGACAATAAGTCAAGGCTCATGTATAATTTGAGTACAAAGGACGAACTTCACTTACACTATGAAGTTTTGAAAAAAAAAGAGCAATTTTCATACAGCAGTGATTTATGATGTTCATTCAACCGAAGTTGTGTAATCTGGATTCTAACTGTAAAGCTTATTTCATTTTAAAAAAACTCATATATGCATTCCAATTAAATACTTACAATAAAAAATGTATTCATATCTTCGTTTACTTGATTATTATATACAGTGATAATTTACTGAAATATGTACATAATTACCTTTTTTTACTTACTTACACGAAGGAAAACATGTTACAGAGTGTCGGGTATATGCTGTACTCAAAACAACATTTTTCGGAAAATGTTTAAAATTTTCTTTATTCCTATAGATTTTATCCAACTTACACTTTACGAATTTTAGTTTCGTTCCAGGTTCCAGTTCTTTTCATTCAGTGCAATATTTTCATGGGTAATACTCTATAAAGTATTGTTGAAAAATATACAGAATTAAATTTTCCTTATGAGGAACTACGACCAATTTAATATTTTTCACTCTCCAGTCTTTAACTGTTTCTAGTTCAACATACTACGTACTTCAAAACTTAGTATTGACGGGGTTTACAACTGCATATTTGACATAAACAAGAATTAGAGGATATCTGGAAAGAATTATTTGAATGTACAAGAAAAATATAATAACATGAAAATGAACGTAGAAAGGGAAAACAAGAGGCTTGAACGAAACTTCTGCAGTTTGAACGTAACAAAAAACATGAACAGAAACGTTTGATTTTCATTTATGTCTAAAAAGAATTCGTTAAAATTTTAAGAATATTTCAAATCTATTTCGATCTTGTACGTGTGATCGTAAATCTATATTACAGTGTAAATGACACTGCTACATATTCAACTATACAGCCACGTAGAAATGTACACACTTTTTTTCTCCTGCCTAACATTACTACAACTTTATACTAACAGGTCCAAAATATTTTAACTGGCCTACTTCATCAAAGCTTCTACAAAAAAGGGTCATGAAACTTAATACTTTTGAAATTTGAAAAAAATGCAACAGCGGGATATCACATATTTGATAAAAGTACGTAACTAATTTGCAAATTTCCACTCGATCTACGTTGTTTCAAGACATGAATAATTAAAACCTGACTTTTCAAAGGTACTACTCTTGCAAATTTGCATTATATATTTTTTCTTTGTAGTATAACGGAATTTGAATATTTCAGTCCTAAAGTTCCCAAGGGTTAATTTCGTAGCTAGCACGAAAAAAAAAAGATTTCATGAAGTTATTATAGAATATTTCAAAGCGCAGAACATAAAATACGTGGAAGGCGCAAACGGTGTATTTCGTACATCGACAGCGAATTACATGACTTCAACCCTCCACTAAATGAACGCCGTACTTATGGAAGTCCGGGATTGTAATTGATAAATTAGAAAGTTGAACGATTCAATGGATAGCTCTTTTCAAAAAGTAAGTCTTTTTTTAAAAGCGGAGCAAAAACAGCGAGTTTCGCTCCGCATTCGAGGATTGAAAACGGGCGGTTCTCGGTCTCAGTCTATTATACATACCTGCGGTGCAGAATTTAATTCTACCAAGTGTGATTATATTCGGCTCCAAACATAAACTTTACACTTGGCAGAATTGTATTCTGCACCGCAGGTATGTAATATACTGTGACCGAAAACCACACTTTTTCAATCCTCGCTTGCTCCGCGAAAATCGCAATTTTGCACCGCAATTGAAAAAAATCGCATGTGTACCTCGGAGATAACGGTCGTTTGCACCTCTTACGAAGTTTTAGCACCTCAGCTTCGCCTCCGAGCACAACTTCATACTCGGCGCGGAAACGACCATTTTCTCTCTTGGTGCACAATATACTATTTGGCCCACAGATTTCCATTTCTGAATACTTACACTTTTTTTTAAATACCATATGGAAATGGCTAAAATATTCATCACATTTATTTGCCGACATAATTAAGCCGTTTATTATTGAAAAGTTCAATAACAAACGGGAACGGCACAAAATTGGGTATAAAATCTCGGGATTACTACTATTACCAGTCGAATGCCAACGTAATACTTTTAAATAGCCTCATCCACAAACTTTGATTTTAAAAAAATGTTGTGATTCAGTGTTATACTCATATCAGTGACTATTTAACTCTTTTAAAAGAATTTCACGATTAATCATTTTATATAGAGCTTGGTTATAAGGTGCATTCTGCACTTCGATGCTCCACGTTGCCGAAATGTCGCCACGACTTCGTGAGAGCGCAATGGTTACGTCCGTGAAAAACAGACTGTCGCTTTTATAGACCGCGACCCCGAAGCGCGCGGAAAAAGTTCTCAAACGATTATACAAGCAGTACCCAGAGCTGCAAAAAAAGAAATCCCTACTGCAACGATACCACTAGAAATTGTTTTCCCTATCACTGCGCGACACAGCTATGGTTACTGCGGCAAATAAGCATATGTCCTGCCTGGACAGTTCGGTCTCCTGTCAGATAAAATATTTTTAACCTGAACGTCGCTACAACTGTCACAGAAAGTTGTCGGTTCTTTTTTGTTTCATCTGTGATACAAAAGTTTGCGACGTGCGACGGAGTCGGATGCCGATTCACGTCGCTTTTTGTTTTTTTTTCTCGCATTAAATCCGATCGAATTGTCATAATATTAATGTTTTGACAGATTATAAATGCTCGTAGTGTGGAATTGGAATTCCGTGCTGTTGAAAATCCATAAACGAATTTATGAGGTTTTCGTGTGCCTTGGAAATTATTGGTTTGCGAACACTATTAAATAATGAACCCGTCAGGCAAATTTAAAGTCTTGCAAACCTTTCGTACATTTTCATGATTTTTTCAAACGGTTCTATTTGAAACTTCCAGTTGCCGCGCTTTTTGCAACTCAATTAATAATTCACGAATTGTGTACTTGTCATTTAAAAATGATTAATTCGCATGTACTATTAATCGATGAGGGCATCACAGGCGAATTTGAAGTATTCCCAATTCTTCATGTTTTGTATTAATTGTTTGAAATGATTCGAATCCAAGCTGTCAGTTTCCGCGTTTCGTGGAATTATTTTAAAAATTCACAAAGTTTGATTGTGCTTCAAAAATCATTCGTTTGCACTAGCTATTGAATAATTAACGAATCACAGTAAAATTCAAAGTATTACAAATTGAGCGTTTTTCCGAATGATTTTTTGGAACGCATTTATTCAAAATTCACAGTGCGCGCTCTCAAAAATTAATTTAAAAATTCTCATAAGTTTCTTTCTTTTATAAAAATAATGAATTAGGAATTGAGAATCCAATCATAATTGCAGCACAGCCGAATTAAGAAAATTACCAAACTTTTGTATTTTGTATTGATTTTTCTAATTGCTTTGATTCCGGACTTTTAGTCCACGTGTTTTGTGGGATTTATTTAAAATTCACATGTATGGCTTGTGTTCTAAAAATTTTTAGTTTGCATTAGTATTCAATAATGAACGGCATTACAGTGAAATTCGAAGTATTACAAATTCTTTTTATTTTTTATTGATTTTGTATAAACCCTCGAAGTTTCCTCTCATTTTGACAATAACTAGTTCGGAATTAAATATGGAATCATAAAAGCAGCACAGATAAATTTCAAAAATTACCAATCTTTTTTATTTTGTATTAATTTTTCAAATACTACGATTCCAATCTTTCAGTTTCCGTGCTGTATGGAATTCATTAAAAAATTTACAAAGTTTGCTCGTGGCCTAATAATAATTCAATTGCATTAGCAATCAAGTAAATAACGTCTTACAGTAAAATGCAAAGTATTAAAAATATCTCGTAAAGTATTAAAAATGTCTCACAATATATCAAAATCATTTATTATTCAAGGGAACAAAACAGTGATTCAACATCGATTAATTAAAATTGTTAAAAATGGCTGCGCGAAACTGGAACAAAAATCTCATTATCAGCATAGCCGAAACGAATTTTGGACAGTATTAAATATTTTTTATTTCACGATGCCGACTAATAGCTTGACGTATCGCAAAACAATTATTTGTTAATCGAAAATTGTTATTTAATGCAGTTGTTGATCAAGAATCTAATCATCTCAATGTCATTTATTGTTCGAGGGAATATAACAGTGATTTGACATTCATTGATTAAAATTGTTAGAAATGGCCACACATATCAAGGACAAAAATCACGTTATCAGGACAGTCTGAACTTATTTTTGACCGTTGAAAGTTAGTTTCGGAAATTGTAATAATGTCATTTTTGTTCCTGATGAATGAAGTCATAAAAAAAAATTATGAATAATTAATTTTCAATTACTGTTATTTTTCTCTTGAACAATAAATAACGGTTTCTTCTTTGGATTCTCACAGGATAAAAGTCACATTATTAGCATTATAGTCGATAATAATTTTTGTTACATTTGCTCGAACAATGAATGACGTTATCTTGATTAGATTCTTGATCAACAAGTGTATTAAACAACAATTATTGATTAATAAATAATTTTTTTTGCAATACGTCATGCTATTAGTCTGCATTGTGGAATAAAATTAATTTAGCACCGTCAAAAATTAGTATCGTCTATGCTTATAATGTGATTTTCGTCCTGGATTTGTGTGGCCATTTAAAAAAAATTTTAATCAATTAATATTAAATCACTGTTATATTCCCTTGAACAATAAATGACGTTGACATGTTGAGATTTTTAATTAACACGTGCATTAAACAACAATTAATGATAAAGAAATAATTTTTTTTGCAATACGTCAAGCTATTAGTCTGCATTGTGGAATACAATTTATTTAGTACCGTCAGAAGTTAGTACCGACGGTGCTTTTAATGTGATTTTTGTCCTGGATTTGTGTGGCCATTTTTATTAATTAATGTGAAATCACTGTCATATGCTCTTGAACAATAAATGACGTTGACTTGATTAGATTCTTGATCAACAAGTGCATTAAACAATAATTATTGATTGATAAATAATTGTTCTGCAATACGTCAAGCTATTAGTCTGCATTGTGGAACAAAAAATATTTAGTACTGTCAAAAATTCTTTTCGGCTATGCTAATAATGTGATTTTTGTCCCAGTTTCGTGCAGCTATCTTTAACAATTTTAATTAATCAAGGTTAAATCTCTGTTTTATTCCCTTGAACAATAAATGACGTTCACTTGATGAGATTCTTGATTAAAAAGTGTATTAAACAACAATTATGGATAAATAAATATTTTTTTTGCAATACGTCAAGCTATTAGTCTGCCTTGTGGAATAAAATCTACTTAGTGCCGTCAAAAATTAGTATCGACTATGCTAATAATGTGATTTTTGTCCTTGATTTGCGTGGCAATTTTAACCATTTTAATGAATCAATGTTTAATCACCGTAATGATTCCCTTGTACAATAAGTAACGTTTACTTATTCGGATTTTTCATCAACAAGTGCAGTAACTACTCATTGTTGATCGGAAAATGATTTATTTGCAATACATCACGCTATTAGTCTGCATTGTGGAATACAAATTATTTAGTACCATCAGAAATTAGTTTCGGCAATGATAGAAATGTGATTTTTGTCTTTGATTTGTATTGCTATTTATAAAAATTTCAATCAATGAATTTTTATCACTATTATTATTCCCTTAAACAATAAATGACGTTGACTTGTTTGGATTCTTGATCAACAAATGGGGTAAAAAATAATTATTGCTCAATAACTAATTTTTAACAAAACGTCAAGCTATTGGTCTGCATTGTGGAATGAAATTTATTTAGTACTGTCAAAAATTAGTTTCAGCTTCTGTAATCAATCTTTTTTAAAGCAGAATCTGACTATGTAAATTTCCTAAATAAATTGTCAAAAGCGCAGGAACGAAAAATTCGGAATCGAAGGGTTTGTAAAGTCATTAAAATGAACGAAATATTGATAATACTTCAAATTCGACTGTCATGCGTTTATTATCCGATAACGAATTCAAGCAACTGCAAGTTTGATTGATCTGTGATTTTGAAAGTGCAAATTATTGCGTATAAAAAAAAATTGAATAATAATATGATTTGTTTATACTTTTTGAACAATAAATATTGTATAATGCTGGCTCATTATTTCAATGGCACAGTCGAAATTTCTGATAATTTTAAGTACTTTTCAATATCGTGAGATATGTAGGGCATCAATCTACACGTTTAAAGACGTTATAGAGAAACATCAGATCTTGTCCATATTTTAAAAATTGCAAAAAGTCATGGACTATTGAACGGCAATTTCTGTAAAAATCAATAATATATCGCACTCAAACTTTGTTTATTGTTAAAGAACTTTGGAAAAAGAAATTTTAATTTCCCAATAACTGAGAGAAATAAATTTGCGCGGTGTAAAATATTATAGGAAAAAGAAATTGAATTCGGCTAATACTTATGAAATGAATGAAATGTATTTAGTATTTAATAGCGAAAGCTGGCAAATGATTTTCGTACTGATGTCTACCTTTTTTATTAGTAAATAAATTCTAATGGGCGCGGAAACTGAAAGATCTGAATCAAAGCGTTAAAAAAAATCATACAAAATACAACTTTTTTGTAATTTTCTAAATTTGGCTATGTTGCTATTATAAATCGTCCCTGAATTCTAAAATAATTTGTTTTTAAGCGAGAAAAAACTTGTAAGATTTTTTAACAAATTGTGAAGTGTGCGGAGATTGACAATTCTCATTTAAAGCCTTCAGAAAAATAATTTAAAAAAAACGAGACGTAAATAATTTTGAAAGGTTCCATTCACATTTTTGCTTATTTCAAGGCGCATTTTCAGATAAAATGTTGATCAATATAAAATATCTACACTCGAAGTTTTTAATTTCGATAGAAAAGCAAATTTTCTACGAAAAGCAGAAAATTTGTTCGTTGCTAATAGTCAAACATAAATCCGCTCTATTCATGTCGACCGATATCTCACAAAAGTTTCATTTTTCACAAACCTTACAACATAAGTCGTTGAAAATCGAGCTAATAAATATTGCATTCATACATAATGTCAAAAACTTTGAACGCGTTACTTCGAAGCTAAATAAAATACTTTCAAATTTATATACTCTAAACAACGACGTAATGTCAAAACATTGGCAGTCACCTTTTTGCTTATTTTATGTTGGATTTTCAGATAGAATGTTAATCAAGATGAAATAAGCAAACTCTATGTTTCAACATTTCGACCAAAAAGCGAAATTTCTACCAAAAGCAGTTAATTTGTGTGCTGCCAAAAGCCAAACATTTATCCGCTCTATTTATGTTGACCGATATTTTATTAATTTTTTTTCTCACAAAGCTTACAATATAAGTTTCCGGAATATGAGCTTATAATTATTGCATTCATACATAATTTCACAAAGTTCAAAGCATTATTTACTAGACAAAATGCGATAGATTTGAGTTTTAATACTCCACACGACAAAATTTTAACCAATTTGCAATTACTTTTTTGCTTGCTTCAAGTCACATTTTCAGACATTATATTGATCAAGATTAAATAAGGAAACTCAATGTTCTTCATTTCAATAAAAAAATAATTTTTTAACAAAAACAGAAAATTCGTTTGATGCCAAAAGTCAAATATTAATCTGCTCTATTCATGTCGATCGACAATTTACACGAGATTAATTTTTCCACAAACCTTACAATATTAGTTTTCGAAGAACGAGATTATAATTATTACATTCATTCATAATTTTTCTAGCTTCAAAAAGTTTCTGTCAACGCAATAAAAAAAACGTTTTAATTGTCATGCTTTAAACAACGACGTAATTCGAAAATATTTGCATTCACCTTTTTACATTATTCGAGTTGCATTATTCAATAAAATGTTAGTCAAGAAGGAATAAACTTGCTTAAACCCAGACAGCACTCTGGGTGCAGTGTGCATGCAGGCTGCATCAAGATCTGCGATATATCTGACATGATTCTATAGGCAGACTGGGGGCAGTCTGCCAAAAAATCTGCAGTAAATCTGCATTTGCTTATTGAAACAGAGTTTGTACAGAAGATCTTAATGATTATAAAGTTATATTTAAATTTTCGTATCTCTAAAGCATATGTGTGTTTATATATTTGTTTTCTAACATTATTTGCACTTCGTGAAAAACAAACGAATTTTCAAGGTGTACGAAAAAAGTTTTAATTGTCCAGGACGCAAGAATTCATATAAAATGTGGATAATTATTTTAAGAGAGTTGTGCGACAAGAAAAATTTTGCTGGAGCAATCTTTGGCGCCAGTTACCTGGTT
>JABFQI010000506.1:0-11013 GCA_022816925.1 Trichacis sp. ZL-2020 | reverse complement strand
TTTTGATTCCATTCACCTGAACGCTGTTGCGCAAATGGCCAGAATTATGGTAAAATAGACGCTTCTCGCGGCTAATTTCACCATTACGTTGGTAAAAGATTAAAGATTCTGTATTAAAGACGTGGTTACCGTAAATATTGTAGTTTGGGATATTTTTTTTGGTATAATTTATGCTCAATTTTTCTCCGTGTAGGATGATTCAAAATGACCTTACTTTCGAATTTTCACAAGTGCCGGGCTGAATAACTTTCTACAAAGTCTAAGGATGAGATTGAGCCCAAAAAAATCTATTTGGTTCATTAATTTTTTTATAAAAATCAACCAAACTTCACTAGTGTTAGATTGGGTCAACCCTCATGTTTTTATATGCTCCGCGAATGAATTTTCAACTTGGATTTTTTTGCTAAAAACAATAAGAAAATAACTATTTATAATTCAATATCCGAGAATTTCAATTATAAATATGTTATGGGATAAATTTTAAGGCTGAATTCGAAATTTAATTATGCTTAGGGTGCCTCTCAAGAAATCGTTTACAATGAAGCCATTTGTTCATTACAATCGTTCACGTTGACCCACTAAATAGAGCTTATATTAATGGCCAACTGCAATAAGGTCCGGGTTACATCGCTGGAAGCGGCTTGACTTGGACAATCCTTTTTCCAAAACGGGTGAAAGTCGAAAAGTTGCCGAAATTCAAAATAAAAAATAAAATTTCTTCTTGCATGTATGTTCAACCTTTAATTTGGCTGGTATCATGCGTCAAACTTTTTAATTTGAATCCATCAACCAGCGTAACATTGAAATTAAAATCGGGAAATTTAACGAACTGTTACAATATTTCAAAACTCTAGAATTTTCTGAAACTTATCAAACTGTTCTAAAATATTTAAAAATTTTTAGAACTTCATGAAACTTTCTATAACATTCTCAAGTATTTTGGAACCAATTGAAATCATATTCAACTTTTTAAGCATTCCGAATGTTCCCGAACCCTCTGAAACTTTCAAATCTTACTTGAAGTTCCTAGAATCATCCCACTTTTTTAACCTGCTTTTTTCAACTATCTAGAAAATTTTAGAATATTCAACAAGAACTCTGTAGAAATTTTTAAAACCTCAAGAATATTCGGAAACTCCAAGATTTTTTGATAAAATACGAGATTGTTCTAAAATATGTATCAAATTTTTTGAAATTTTTAAAAATATTCCACAACTTCATCAAACTTTTTAGTAAATTTTACTAATTCTCTAGAATTTTGTGAACAGTTTTACAATACTCTAATATCTTCCAAAATTTACCGAATTACTCTAGGACAAAAAATTGTTGAAAGCCTCAAAACTTTATTGACTTTTTTAGAATTTGACTTTTGAAACTTGATAGAACACTCTGAAACGTTCAAAAACTAATCATTAAGGTATATTCATAAATTCATGTATTTTACAAGAATATTATAAAAAATTTTTGATTTTTCTAAAACATTCTAAAACTTTCTGAAATCTTGAAGAATCTCCCTTTAACCTTTTAGAACTTTTCAAAAAATTCTATAATATTTTAGAACTTTAGAAACCTTAATTTCAAGCCTTTCAAAACTGTCAAACTGTCTACAAAAATTTTTTAGAATATTTTAAAAACTTTATGAACTATTTTAAAATATTTTAGAATATTTGATCTTTACAAATCTTTTACTCTACAGATCTTTCCGTAAATCTGTAACCTTAATAGATCTGGAATGCTAATTAAGGCTAATATATTTTTATTTTCGCGTGAAGAAATGGCGCAAACTTTTCTTTGTTTTGTCCTCTTCTGACGCATGCTTTTTCTTTATCGTCACATTCTTTCTCGTTTTAGGTTGGGAATGGATTACGGCAAGCTTCCAGCCGGGGGAATTTTTCCCAACCAGAAGAAAATCTCCCTGTTCGGAAAGTTTCCGGAAATTTACCAAATGATTCTCGACCGGGAAAAAATCTCCCGGTCGAGAGAACTTTTCCCGTAGAAAAGAAATCTGCCCGTATCGAGACAGGTCAAGAATCGAAACAAAAACTTTTATCAACAATATTAATATTTTACGCGTTCGAACTTTGTAGGAAATATAGGAATAAAAAGGGTAGTGGGTATTTGCACCTTGAGTGTACATGTACTTTTCATGTACACAAAAAGTACACATACACTCGCGGTGTAAATATCCACTGCCATGTTCGCTGTCGCTAAACAATGCTAGACTCCGAATATAGTGCTTGAAGTCACTCAAGTCCACATTTGAAAAATAATACTCGGCCGGGAGATTTTATTCAATACGGAATAACAAAACCCATGGGTACTCAATTTTTAAATGCATTTTCTTCATCGATTCACTTCATTTTTTCATCCCTTACCGTCAACACTTATTTTCATTATTTAAACAATGTAATAAATTAATTGTAACTTGCTGCATTTGGGAATCAATTTCTTTAGTCAAAATGAGGTATTTTCGAAGATAACATTTTGTTTAATTCCTTTTTTCACAGAAATGCCTAAACTAGACATTTACCTCCAATTGAAAAAAAAAATATATATCTTTCTGCGTGTATAAAAAAGAGATGCAAGTACGGAAGTGTTACGTAATACTTCAACAATTCTATTCACTTTATACAATTTTTCTACAAATTTTAAAGCATTATAAGACTGTTTCCAATGTTTTTTTCTAAAGAATTCTAAAACTCTCCAGAATCTTCTCTAATTTTGTAAAACCTTCTTGTACTTCTTATCTTCTTTTTCAACCCTCTGCAATTTTCTAGAAAATTTTAAAATATTTTCAACCATTTTAGAACTTGACAAAACTTCATCAAACTTTATAACAAACTTCTTGAAACGTTCTAAAACTGAAAACTTCATCAAGCAATTTATAATTTGACCTCTCAAAGCTAAAACATTCTTGTCCATTTAGATCTATCTAGAATAAATTCATATAAGTATCTTATAATATTCTGAAACTTGATACGAAACTTTCTAAAATATTGTAGACCAATTCAGAATTCATTTCATTATGTATTATTAACATTTAAAAAATAACCTTTTACTTCCGCGGCGCACTTTTCTTTCCGTGATTTTTCCTGCACTTTTTTTGGTATCAGAATGTCTACTTCGACTTTTCGCAAAGATTTATCGTCTGGATCGCCTGTAATTAAATCACCATAACCCTTTACAGAAACAAAAGTATAAGAAATTCGGCATTACCTGCCGAATGTAGGTTAAGTTATTTCGAAAAATAAAAACTCCAGAAATAATTTGTTGCTTTTCAAAAAATTCACCTAATCCTTTAGGTCCACCACCAAGAGCTGCTTTTAAAACTACTTTTTCAGCCTTGGAATTTTCTTTTTTTTCGCCCATTTTTGTTATTTGTTTTGTTTTTTTTTATGTAAAATACAAATCGATTTTGGTTCTCGCTTGCTCTCGCCAGCTCTCGCTATCTATCGCTCGTTATCGTTAATCGCTATTCGCCTAAAGCAGCCCCAGACTACAAGGAGATATTAAGGTAGTACTGCCACGTTATAAATAACTAACAGATTTTCTTGAAATTATGCAATAACACGCAAAATATATTCAAAAAATTGTGCAAAATTTCAAGTCTTTCTACTACCGATATATTTATATTGTTGTATATCTATATATATTATATATATAGATATATATAATATATAAATATATCAGTAGTGGAAAGACTTGAAATTTTGCACACAATTTTTAAAATATATTTCGCGTCTTATTGCAAAATTTTGAGAAAATCTGTTTGTTATTTATAACGTGGCAGTACTACCTTAAGTACCTTTCTCTCGAAAACAAAAATATTTTAAATATCAGTGGCTTATGCTAAATTTCAGATAAACCCTGTTTGAAAGACAGCTGAAATAACAGCTGAAATTAAAGCAGTAGCTGAATTAAGGCACCGGCCTTAAAGTTGCCACAGTTTGAAATAAAATTTACTTTTACAGTGCAAACATATGAGGTTTTGATCAATTCACCATATAAGATTTTTAAAATTTTGCCTGACATGGATTTGTGTATAAGGTTCTAATAAGGTTTAAAGTTGTGAAGGTTTTGGGTAAAGCTCTTATAAAATTTTATTCCTTGTTGTTATTTATCATGGTAGGAACTATAAAAGTGGCGTAGGCCATTGAAAAAAAAGAACTTCTCTAAAAAACCATATGATATTTGAATCGTTCCGTCTGCTCTTGTTACCAGCTATGACGTCACGTCCGCTTCTTTTGAATGACTATAAAACACAAAATACTATAACTTTTGCAATTAAAGAAAAAGTTTTTGCAAGTAAACTCATATCCAAAGATTGCATAAATGAATTAAGAAGATGATGAGAGTTCCCAATTTCATTCAAGCTCTGTCAAAATTAAAACGTCGATTCTACTTACTTTCGAGTCCCAAGAAGTTTTGCGCTTTTGATCCATAGTGATTGTCATCCTTCGTGAGTTCTTTTTCCCGGGTAATTATCTTCGAATCGAGTATCGAGTCACCGTTAATATATCTCCGTTATCGATGTCTCACACGCGAACGCAGACGCATCGCTTGTGCCCTTTTTCATCCGTTGCGTTTCGTCTTCTACCTCTGTCACTTCTCCGCGAAAAAGAAAATTCACGACGAGGAATCACAGCACAAATTACGAGTACACTGCGCACTTTTCGTTCCCGCCATTGTACAATGGGCAATTACTTGCCCCGGCTAATTTTACTATTGTTCTTCGGATTGTGGTCAGAAAGTTCTGATAACCGATTGAACTGCAAGAAACGGCTTCTTCTAAGTGTTCAAAGAATTGTAAGAAGTCCGAATTATATTTGGGGTTGAGAGGCGTTGTATGCGAAATTTGAGATTGATTCGTTAAAAAGATATGAAAGGTAACAATTTTGGTTTTTATTACGTATAACCTTATGGAAAAAACACCATAGCATTAGCAAAGGACATTGCAAGTTTTTTTGTCAGTTCGGAAATGAAAATGAAATCTTTATTGTAAATTATCTTCATTCGTGTTTACTATTAAAATTTCTTTATTATGTAGCATCAAATTATGAATAATTATACAATATAAGTTAAAAATAGTGAAAATTTGTTAAATTTTAGATTGTTAATTAAATTTTTCAAGATACAAATTTTTAAATTCGTGTAATTTCACATAACGTTCCATAGAAATTAGATATTTCATAAGAAAATAGTCACATGTGCTTGTAATTTTGAGAATATACTTCCAAAACTATTCATACCAAAATCCAAAAATACTGTTCATTATATTCATTATGCACACTATTAATCAACGTTATTTGTTCTATTATATAAAGTTTTTCACTGATTCGAAAAAAGGCTTATATTTATTTTGTTTTTCTAACAAATAAATTCTGGTAAATACTCATCATTGAAAAAATTACAATACGGTATAATAAATAGTCAATATAATCACTAGTACACGCACACAAATACAATACAATTATTCAGAATAAATCTTTTTTAAGAGAAACATGGGCGTTCTACTTTTAAACGTATAGCCAATGTCCCCGATGAAATCGAGGACATCGAGCTAAAATGACTGGTAATGGAAAATTTTAACGAAGCGAAAGATTTAACTGTCGGATCTTTTCGTATTTGGCACGAGACTTTCCATTTAATTGGAGGATAATGGATCGCGAGTTAGTAAAAAGTCACTGGATTCAGCGGTACGTGTGTGAGTCAAAACAAAAGATGCGCTATTATGAAAAGAATGATACATTTCATAAATGGTAAGTGAGACTTTAAAGATGTCCTTACAAGTACGCATTGTACAATTACGTCCATTCTCGTTTACACGATTCTCCCATTTACGCTTTGACAATTACCGCTCATTCAAATCACTTTCAAAGAAGAAACTCACGTTACCCAGAAATATCACAATTCTAAAAACGCCATTGCAGTTTCCGAAAATTTATTTTTGGACTCAATTTTTATTCTTCTAAATTTTAATTTTTTTGTTTAACGATTTACTCGAAAATTCCATTTTTTTTTATTTGTTCAAAATTATAACCTTCAGTTCTAAATTTTATATGTTAAATATGATTGAAAATTCAAATACCGAATTATATTTGAAATTTGTCAGCAGATTACACTTTTTTTGGTTTAACGATTATCATTTCTAATTCAAGATCACGAATGACAGGATTACGAATTTTTTAATTCAAAAGTTAAATTTACGTACCAATAGTTTTTTATTTTATTTTATGAAAAATGGGTGTTGATAAATTCGGTCGATAAAAAATATGGTTCCGTTGAGTTTCGACAGTTTTTGTAACCCGGTAGCGCGGCGAAAATCGAGGAACACTCCGAGCGACACACGAAACCGATGACGAGATAAGCCGCGGCAGAAACGACCGCTCGCCAGCGCGACTGAACGAGCACTCTCCGATCGCCGGTTACTCTACGTTCGAAAGGGGCAATTTCTCTCTCTCGGCGAGTCTTCCCCAGGTAAACGAGGATTGTTGTAGAAAGATAGCGAACACTCGCTCATCGTATGCCTTCGCACGTGTTCCGTATATTTTAATGCGATAATATTGCGTGATATTTGAATACTATCTTCTTTGCCCAAATAAAAAAAGGTTTCAGTTTGAGATTGAACTGGAACCATAATCTTACCAACAGAAAGTGTACGAATTGAAAAATATATTAAATTTTTTTGAGAGGAAATAGATCGAAATATAGTTGAATCATTCTGAAAATAAAATTTGTGGTTTCCAAAAAAAACGACTTAAGTCCAAAATTAATGTTTTTAGTATATCGAGGTTTTTTAAAAATCAGTTATAACGTTTCGCGGACAAAAAATTTGAAGAAAAAATGTAACAATATATATTCATAGAAACAAATTGGGATCTTGTATAAAATATTCCATTAAATCTGTCTGATAAAGAACCAAAAAATAATCGGTGAGTTTTTTTTCTTTTTTTTTGATTGATCAAAAATTGACGGAGATACAGAGGTTGAATGTACGATGTGACGTCACGAATTTGTCAGATTCCTACAACTTTGTGACGTCAGAGCGTACTTTCAATTTCTGTATCTTCGTCAATTTTGCACTAATCAAGAAAAGAAAAAATATGTATCAATTATTTTTCGGTCCTTCGATGTGATAATGAATTTTTTGGAAAAAAACCATGATTTTATAAAAAGGCTTTTATACAAATTTTATAGAACTTTCAGTATTTATAAGACGGGATTATAAAAATTATATAAAATTAATTTTTCGATCAAATTTCAGACAGTAACAAGACAATATTTAGTAAAAATTTTATAGATTTTACCAAAAACTGTAAGATTACAAAAAAAAAATTATCTACTATATAAAAATATTGACTTTATGAGAGTCGTGTCGTCTATGGCGAGATGGCTCAGTTGGACAAGATGGCTGCACTTACACGAAATTTCGTCATAACGACCCTGACTATGTATGTTCGACTCTCGGCGCGGTGGCAATTTTTTAAAATTTTTATTATAATATATAAAGATTTAAAATTTCATAAAATTTTTATAAACCAGTTTTATAAAAAATTAAAATTTTATACAATATCTATGAAACTTGGCTTATAAAAGTTTGTATAAAATTTTTTATAAGTTTATTATAAAATTCATAATCACAATCCATTTTTCATGCAAGGTCCCTATTTTAGACATAGTTGGTATATTTACTTGTTACATATATTTATATATTTCCTTTTTATATTTAATTGATTTTAAACTTGACATCAGTAACTTTATAAACCAAGTGAGCATTCTCATTCGTTTAATCCCATTAGTATTGAGAATCAATGAATAAATTTACAAAAATCGTAATAATGATTTTCATGAAATTCTAGAATAAATATTGTTACTATAAATAATTCTTGAAAATTTGAAAATAGATTTGTAAGAAAATGTGATGAAAAATATAATATTTGCTATTTTACATAAGCTGATTTTAAAAAAACCTGAAATTACAACTTGCAAAAGCAACAATTATTTTTAGCTTTACACGTTGCAGGATTGATTTTTATTATTGAATTCATAAAGCGACATTCCTCATCAAACTTATCAATTACTGCTAATCGACTGAATACGTGCTTGGCACGTCCGAACTGTTTTGCGTGTGAAATACTTGATAATTGATCACAAGAAAGTTAAACACACTACGACCTACTTGTTAAATAATATACAGTGAAACGCTTAGAGAGAAGAGACTACAAGGTCGAACAAGACAATCAAGGTAAAGGTCATTTTGTTATTGAAAGTAAGCCTATAAAATCCGAAATTGAAGAGACCTTCACCTAAATAATTTTTTTCAAATTTATCAGTCAAGTCATAGTCATATATTTAATTGGAATGATTTACTTTCATTCTTCAGCATACATGAGAAGACAATTTGGTAGATACAACCTTGCTTCAAAGAAAGGAAAATATACGAATAAATTATAAAAGGAACATTTTATTCATTGCGAATTTTACTGTAAAATAATATCACATCTCATAAGGTAATGAATTATTCACGTTGTGAATGGATTGATTGAATCATCAAAAATCACCATTGATTTGGTGATTGTTGACTTCAATTTTTACCTTGTTGCGGATAATGAAATACTTTTATCATCATCATTTTGCTGTTTACTAATTAAAAATCATGATTTACTGGAAAAATTACGATTTCTATCCGTATGTGATTTTTTGTTATAAATAATTGTCATAATTTGTTACTAACAAATTGTAAATAGTTTTTTGTTGACTAATAATAGTCCATACTACAATAATATTACAACAATGTAAAGAATTATATTAAATTACGAATTTGACATCAGTTTTTGAATTCATCTGATTCGTAGTGAAAAAATGGGATTGAGAAATTCGTTTTCCTCGAAAGTGATTTTTTCATTTCATTTTGTTTTGTTTTTAATTTTTTGTACTTTTTAAACTATTTTCTAACCTTCATTGTGGGGTGCTCCTCAAAGCTTTGTCAGGGAAAAAGGCCGTAAGTGCAGTTACTATCTTTTTCCTTGGCAAAGCGATGACGTATTTGAGGCTCTTTTGCATTGCTGTGTTAATTACGTCTCCAATTACATCGTTTCTCTCGTACTTCATGTCGTTTTTATATAAAAAAATGCGTAGTTTTGAAATAAAAAACATTCTAAACCACAGAATTTTTTTATGAATCAAACGATGTGAAAAAGTCATTTTCGTCATGAATGTCAGTTTACCACTTCTATGTTTTGGACATCATAAACAGCATCTTTGAAATACCCCATCACAGACGCACGTCACGAAACACGCGTTCAAAAAGAAAAATTGCCAAAGTATAAGTATTCTATAGGTACACGTCGATTTCTATTCATATACCAAAAAAGTGAACATCGTAAGAAATTCAATTCGTCATGAAATTAAGCTCGAGAGGGATCGCGAAAAGCCAGAGATTAGCGGGGTCGTCGAACGTGTGTCGAAGAAATCATTCGAGCGTGGATGCACGGGCGGCGTGTTTTGTTCTTCACCGGCGATTTGCATAATTGGGAGCTTTAGAGGACGCGCTTTCCTTCCCGCGGAAGAGAGGATATAACGGGCACAATAACGGAGCCTATCGCTACGGCGGACTTCACGCGGAATATATCGCGTGGGTGCAAAGTCGGCTGTTATCGCGACGCAATAACCGACAAGGAACATCGGTGGCGCCAGCGAGTAGCATTTCGCGGTGGCCCGGACCGATAAGAAAGAGCTTTTTATTGCTCCGCCAACGATTTACAGCACTGCTTGCCGCTCTTACGACTCGTTTCTCATGGAAAAAATTAACGCCGACGTATTTATTGGGCGAAATTACATTTACGAAGCAACTTTTCCCGGTCGTTCATGATTTTTAATTACTCTTGGTCATAAACAGGACACAGGGAATCGGAGTCGCATTCGATTTCCTGCACTGGGATTGATCGTTATTGTGAATAAGTGAGAAAGACGTAACTCGAAAAAGTGAAATGTCGTAGTTGACAGTTACAGTTTTATGTTTTCGAATGATTTTTATTAGTCATGTTTTTTATAATGTAATATAACGGTGATTTTCGCGAGAGAATGGAAGTTTGTAATATCTGTAATCGATCTTGAACATTAGGAATATTCACGATAAAAATGGTCACTCGGAGTAAAGATAATGGAAAATGAAATAAGTGAAAAAACACTTGTGATCAATCTTTCGATCTCGAATTAGGTCCTCTTCAGGATTTTTTGATTTTTTTGAGCGATATTCACTAACGTTCAATACCGATTGAATGTTCTAGAAGAACTGAAAAAGTATTCAACAATCTACCAATATGTGCGTTCCACAATAACCGTCAGAAGTCGTAATGTGTAAACAACATTAAGAACTCATTAACGTCGAAAATGCAAGAATCTTCTGGAAAGTTCTAAGTTCAAAATTTTACAAAAAATTTCTTGTAAAAAGATGTCTCAATATAAATAATGTTAAAAGGAAAAGTGAAAAATGAAAATTTTAAAATTATATGGAGTAAAGAATAAAAATTTTTTTATTAAATTGAAATCAATTAAAAACATAAATAATTCAATGTTGAAAGAATCAAAATCGTGTATTTTGGGAAGTAATAAAAATTGGAAAATTGAAAAATTTGAAAGTATTATCCAATATTTTTAAGTTTTAATTTGATTCAAAATTTTTTCATACATAGCATTTAAATTCTCTGTATCAGTTTGTCGGTTGATGGCGTTCTTACTCATTTTAATTTAAATCATTTCAGCAATGTTCCGTTTAAAGTAATTTTGCTTTCTGTTCAAAATCTTTACATTTGACCATTTGAATTCATGGTCATTTTCAATTCTGTGTTGACTAACAACTGATGTCTGAGAGTTAATTGAATTTATATTATTTTCATGTTTTTTAATTCTAGTAATCATTTTTCTGTTTGTTTCACCAATGTATTCAGCGTCACAGTTCTCACATTCAATTTTATAAATAACACCTTTTGTATCATCTTTTGGTAGAACATC
>JABFQI010000505.1:0-11015 GCA_022816925.1 Trichacis sp. ZL-2020 | reverse complement strand
TTATTTAAATTTTAAGTTCTTAATTCTTAGGTTTTTTAAATTTGAGACATTGCTACTGTTTTTTTTTTAATTTTCTCATTTTTTCGAATTTTGTATTTAAATAAATTGAAAAAGCAGATTGATTCAAAATAATTTTTATCACTTTTGTAACAGTTTCGGAAGTTTCGCTAAATGGAATTTGTTCAACGTTTTTGAAACGTTGCCCAAGGTTAAGTTGTCTGTTTTTTGAATTTTCGAATGCTAGTTATAATAAAAATAATGGAATATTTTTTATAGTTTTTTTTTTGGTGTAGAAATTCGTATTTTACTTACAAAAAAAGAAAAAAATGGTTTTTATTTCAAAATGAAGATAAGTATTTTGTTGTGATAAAAAATGCGTTTAATTGTACTTGTGAAAAATTGTTGTAGTGTTTGCAGGAAAAAAAATTGGTTTTAGAAGAAGCAGTTTTTGTTGAAGTTAGAAGAATTAATCCTAGGGTTTCTAATGTTCCCTCTTCATCGTGTAATCTGGTAATCTTGAATTTAGAAAAATATATCGCAGGGCAACTCGAGGTGTTGAGGAATTTTTTTATGAATTATTGAATATTGTAAAATACGTATTTCATTATATAACCGTAAATATGACAAATTTTGTTGGACAAATTTTTCCATCTGTTCTTTTCGATTGGGTGGTTAATGCTCTAACGCGATTAATCGAATTCCTCGAGCAAACTCGTGGTTGTGTAGCACGTCTGCCCCAGGATTCAAAACAATTCAAAAAAAGTCTACGCGCATTAAGGTTAGGTTAGGACCGCGAATAGACGGTCGTAAAAAAACACAAGTAGAAGAAATAAAGTGTATTAACTTTTCTTAAAAGGAAAAATTTCGGTATTTTTTAGGTTTTCCACGTTCTCCCAGTTTGTTAGACACCCTGCACAGACTGAAATATCCCTTAGTAACGAATACCAGAAAAATGTAGTCACGTGAATGTAGTTGTCACATCAAATAACGATTGTTGACGTTTTTAGAGTTTCTTTCTACAGTGACCATTTGATTGGTTATAGTAACCAGATAACCAGATCAGCAACAACAATTTGTTTCTGGTTGATCACGAGATCACCGGGTGATCTTGTAAAAAACGTCTTTAACCACGAAATCTGGCTATGGCAACTTGAATTATAAGAATCATTAGCAACGAGAATTTCTGGATGTATCAACCAGAAACTAAAGCCGCCAGCCATTATCTACCCCTCGGGAAAAAATTCCCGCCCCCAGTGTATATTTAATCTTGTCGGCTGTTCATGTGTGGACGGAGTGTAGTAGTGGACAACTATTTGCTTGGTGTTCTCTAAGAACCGGGTTCTAGTCCAGTCACGATCAATTTTTTTCCAAATTGAATACTTGTGTGAAAAAAGTGAACAACCAAGTATTTCAAGTTGATATAATCAATAATCGTAGGTTTCTTTATCAGCAATTTGATTTAATATCAATCTGTATATCCGGCTTGAAGACAAATTTTATAGAATTTTCCTGGTTACTGAATCCAGAAATTTCTCTCTGTGCAATTCACGAAGTTGCAACGATCCAGGTTTTGAATTACACAGATTTCTTGGCCGCGATTTAAAAAACCCACGGATCAACATACAAGCTGTACAACAAATACGCTGTTCAACAAACCCGCTGTTCAACAAATCGCGATCCAAAAGACTCAAGCTCATAATTTTTTTAAAATCAAAGATTGATAATTGTACAAAAAATCGTCCATGGTGCTTCAATAATTTTTTTTAAATATATGAATCTTTTTATCTCATAATTTTGAATCCTCCCACACTTCATTTTGATATGAGAAATTGCTCCACCGGACAATACTTCCAATTTTTTCAACCTGGTCGGTTAACCTTATCTATAGATTCAAGCTCGAGTAAATTCCCTTCGTGAAGACGCACAGTGGTTGAAAATCCCGAAAAGCTGGTCATAATTCGAAAATATCGTCCGATTTGTCTTACGCTTGACATTCAGGGGTATTCAAGGTCGCTGATTAAGAATTTGATATTGAATTAGTAGAAAAAAAAATGGCGGATTCAAAATGGCGGACGAATATTGAAAAATTTTATCCGATTCACTCTAAAAATAGCAAAAGGGGGTTTTTAAGGTCGCTGATTAAGAATTTGATATTGAATTTTCCGAAAAACAACATGGCGGATTAAAAATGACAGACGACTAGTAAAAAATTACATCCGATTCATTAAAACAATTTTATACGAGGGTTTTCAAGGTCGCTGAGTAAGAATTTCATATTACATTTCCAAAAAAACGAAATAGCGGATTGAAAATTGCGGACAATTATTGAATAATGAACCAATCTTACAGGAAATGGTCAAAATAAAGTTAAAATCAGTTGTTTAAGGATTTTAATAACGGTGACAGTAATAAAATTTCTGTGTACGAAAACTTAATTTTTTTATTTGCATTCAAACAGTACCTTACAAATTAGTTGCAGTTCTCAAACATGTATTATTAACTTAAAATTTCAGCTGTCCAAGTGAACTTCAAATATCAGTAATTGACAATATTTTACTACTTTAATTATCACTATCACTTGAATCGTGAAAGTTTTGTTCGCGTAAAGATTCTTTTTGTACCTCACTAATTTTTAGCAAATCTAAAACATCCACCGAAAGCCACTTGATATCTTTCGAAGGTATTTCGCAGAAAGTTGAAATATATGGATCTGACGACATCAAAAGCCTCAGAAAAACATCTTCCATTGTTTTGACTCTGCTAAATTTTCGTGAGTAATTTCGACGAAAATTTGTAATGACTTTGTTACACGACTCTTGTGCCTCTTCAGACATTTGGCCTATTGGCAGAAGAGAATTTTTTATTATTTTTGCACCGTGAATTAATATTTTATGTACAGTTGTGGGCATGTGAAACCAAGGGTACAATTCAACAAATTTTCGTGCTGTGGTCAAAGCATATTCTTCAAATTTTTGAGCGTTGATTTCAAGTCCACATGAAATTGCTCGCAAAATTGTGAGAAATCTATCAATGATATCTTTGTCAACCCCCGTTATGGCAGCAGAAACTAAAGAATTTTGAAAAAATCTTCGTGCAGTATTACCATCATTGGTACTGCCATGCCCTTGTTTCGGCTGATCTACTAGTAGCCCCAATTTCACACGAAAATTTGTTTGAATTTGTTCCATAAGTTTTTGACATTGTTCTTTGTTTTCCTTGCGAATTTGCTTTTTTTCTATCTTCAATCTATATGACAAGTGCAACAGACATTCGAAAAAAAGAATCCATGCATGTAAAGAAGATATCCCGAATTTCAAATTATCATCAATGATCTTCTTCCCTAAAACTTTATCAATTCTATTGAAATCTGTCGACGTACATTGGCAAAGGTAACATCTTTGAGCAGATGAAGTATCTGTCAATGAATTACAGACTTTTCCATCAATCATTGTTAAGGCCAAAATGTAATTGACGTTTATCTCTCGGTTATGAAAAATTTTTACAAATGGCTTGAGATTTTTTTGTTGTTCTGTAATTTCATTTACAACTTTCTTGGTAGTTTCCACAGTTTCGCGTACGAATTCAATTTTAATAGGTCTACAAAATCGAGGCGAAGAAGGCCGCGGATTTTTCCAGAAAATATTACCTTCATTTTCTGTAGTAACGAATTTCAATTGCAATGGAACTAAAGATGTAAAAAAACTGTACTCGTCTGTTTTACTTCCATCATCGTTGTCAAATTTTTGTTTGAATCTACTTTGGCCGGAGGTTCCATCGCATCCCCATTTACAGATTAATTCAAATTGATAGGGTTTTTCGGCTGAAAATCTTTGAATGTTATCAACATGAGGCAAAAGTATACGTTCTACTGTAATATCTAGTAATGCTTTAAGACTCACTTCAGCACAGCATTCAGTAACAGTAATTTCTGATCTATCAGGGTAGCATTGTTGTTTAGCTTCGAGAATATGATGGTAAGGCGGATACAAAGCACAATCATTTTGTAAACTAACTTTTCGAATTCCTAAGTATTGATCTTTTGTCAATTTATTATCAATCAAAACTGCGAGGGCAGCATCGCTAGATAAAGTTTTTTCAGTTACTTGATCTAGAGATCGCCGGTACCTTGATGCTCTTGTAGGGCTCCCATGGAAAACATCCTGGACAACTTTGGCAGCGTCAGTTTTACCTTCAGCTCGTAACTTCATTTGAGTTGTGTACCCTAATTCTTCAGTAGCATGAAGTTGACGGATGTTTTCTGTTCTCCTTCGCTTTGTTCTATCGCTCGCTTCCTGGAAGGTCGAGGAGGGCCGGCCAAGTTCAGTGGCATCATCAGAAATTGATGATTCACTTATCTGAGATGCGGTGAAAGATAAGGAGGCATCTAACCATTCTGCATTTTTTCGTAGAAACTGGTCTTCCGTCCTATGCGCCTCTTGCCATTTGGATTTGATTTTTGGAATCAATCTTCCCAGACTTTTTTTGTCATCTTCTGATAATGTAAATTGTTGGCTTTTTTTTCAAGTATTTTTCAATAATGTCGTAGCAATCTTGGTATGCACATTTTAAAAAGTGCTCTTTGATGAGTGAAAAATTTTTTTCCTCGTTAAATTAAATTTTACTGCAGCATTAGGCAACTCTGAAACCAAAAAAATAACATTGTTAATTTTTTTAATCGTTGATTAAAAAATTAATATACCGTAATATTTGTGAAGAACAAAAAAAAGTATCACGATTTTTATGAATGTGAATCTCGTTACTAGCTCACAATTTCATAGTATGCGTCTATTATTTACTTTACATTTTTTGTCTGTAAATTATTTACGAAACTTTTCTCAATAAAATAGAAAGTTGCAATAAGTGGCAGCTGGGTTTTGAACATAAATTACTTGAAGGTCATGTTGGTATGAGAAAAATTTTTTGAAGCGGGGTTTTGAGGGTTTTTTTTTTCAAACGTTTTTGAATGCATACTTGTAGTGATAAACTTGAAAATTTTCTCTATTATATTAACAAGATATCAAAGTGGAACAATGTGACTTCGTGTTTCCTGTAAACAACAGAAAATAATACTTACTTTCAGAGGAAGATTCCATTTTGCAGAATTGAAATCCGATAATCCATTAAAAAGTGATGCACTTTCGGAGCGAACGATTTTTTTCCCCGATACGAACGTTTCACGAGTCACTCCCGACGGTCGATTTTGAACTGATAACTTGGAGCAGGTAAAAACGTTTGCTTCACTACAACGATGGAAAACGATGGGGAAAATATCACTACAGTGATACCAATCAACGAAAATAAGCTTAGGGGAATTTTTTTTTCGACTTTTGGCCAGCTTTTCTTCATTTTCAACCACTGTGCCACGTGGCGATTTTACCCCACTTTACCCTACTTTTTCTAAGTCACCTTTTAATTACACGTTTATGAAATTTTCATGAAAAATTATTATATAAAGTATACGAAAAAGGTATGAATTTTAAAAACTTCTATAACAGTGCGGTTAAACTGTCATATTTCTCGAATTTGTTATTGGTCCTATCCTTTGTTATCTTCTCAGGGAGCTTATCATTAACATTGTCACTTCGTTTTCCATTTAATCTTAGATGTTCAATAGATATTCTACTGCTAGTGCGGGGTTCATTTTCTGCATCAGTTAAAATTCTATTACCCTAGACATATGTAACATGTACATCTTGCATGTCGAAACCATCAGCGTTACTAGTCTCCGACAATTAGAAACTTTTCGAAGCTGACCCCAAATAAATTTAGTACTGCTGTGAAATATCGTCATCATTGTTAGAACTAAATTTGTATACATCTGTGTTCTGCGATATTTTTTCGATTTCTGCGAACTTTTCCGATTTCCGCATCGTATGTACATGATGGTATTTGCCTGTAATCTGTATGATGGTGCCTTTCTCTATGCTCCGACGAAATAAAGCAAGTCGTGAAATGTTTCGAAGCATGTAAATTATCGATATTGTTATTTTTATATGTTCAACGATTATGTGACCCTCTTTATCACGAACGCTCAAACGTAGAAAATGTTAATTCCTTTTTCTATACTGCATGTATAAGACGATCGGAAGCGTAGAAAAAATTTGCTGGAATTACCGACATTACAATACAATTTAACGTCCTCTTCATAATTCTGTAAACATAATTATTTTGAATTTCGGGCCAAAAGTCTCATCGCTACTCATTCTTGCGACGAAATCGTTTTTACTAATTGTACTTTGATTGCCGTATAAATCAACAAAATCAACTGACTTTTCCTCCTAGTTATCACTAACATAATTAATTTCTTCATTTTTAATACTAGAGTAACTATTCTTACGTCCGAAAATCCTGAAATAGAAATATTTAAACGACGATAATGAATCTAAACAACGTACTATAGACTTGTACTCATATTTACTGCTCATGTCGAACAAGTTGGCACCGATTTATTCGCCGAAAATCGAAGGATAGACCTCTGCAGTGTCATCTGGTAGTGCATTAAACGACTTTCCAAAACTCGAATTGCTGAATTCGCGATTATTATTTGTTCTATAGATATAATGATTCAATGCACGTCGTCTTTTATGTCATCTCCGTTTACACGATCCAGGACTGTTCTGTCGACAGAAAAATCGTGTTCGTGTTCTATGCTTTCATCATACGGCACATATTTTTTTACCCAATTTACAAGTGATATATCGCTATTGACACTACAAAATGAAATGGTTCCAACATAATTTTTATCAGAATTTTGGCCTTTTCGGTTGGTAGATGAGTCTTCACGGCGCTTGTCTGCAATTTCACACATCGCAGTCGCATCTTTTTCGAATTATGAATTTTCTCTTCTTTACTCTCGTTACTTTTTACAACCAATTGGTGCTTCGATGTTCGATCAACATAAATCTGTAAACGTTTCTTATTATACTCTAATGGACCTTTTGTAACATTCGATTTCTTTCTGCCATTCTTAAAACTACCGAGTGTAGTTATAGGGCCACAGTCAAGCATTTCCATTTTCTTTCTTTTTTCCCTGTTCACAGAATCAGAACCTAATTTGGACTTCGTCATCTTTCCAGTTTTTGATTACTGAAATGAGTCTGACATCAATAAAATCTAAAGATAGCTATTCTTGAGGGAACCGCTGAAAAAAAACCTACTGACACAAGAATCATAGACGACATTTTCTGAAGAGTACGTTCGAATCAATGGGTATTTAGAATTGGGATTGCCAGTGTCCACTTCAAACATCGTTTTGTACATTGCACAATTGATTGCGATTTCGAACGCTGCTGCGTACACCATTTTTACCCACGTAATTAACGTACGGATCTTTAGTATCGTATTTTCAGGAAAATCGATGGTCGGCATCAGAAATATAATCAAATCAGAATTTATTCTTATCCCAATCAATATAGGTGAACTCAATACACTTTTGCCCCGATACTGTTCGGAACCGTGGGGGAAACTGCGTATAATTAGATGCGCTCTTAATGACTCTTAATTCGAAGAATGAAAAATGAACCGGACTTGAGTCCGTGATAATCCGCAGAAAGGTTCGCAAGACGTGTGATACAAGCCTGATAGATAGTGCCTCGCTTTGAGCCTGAGTGATGTATCTGGCAATGAGGTGTTCACCCAGGCGGAAAAATTTCTCCTTCGAGATTTGCTGTGCATAAGAGTGCAGTGCATAAGTTTGGGGTTTCAGTGTAATTGATTTTCGGACCGCATAAGAATTGTCTTAGTAAACAAAGCGAACAAAGGACAAACAACTATACAAACAAATACCATTTAGTGGCACAGGCATAATTTGGACCTATTATGTGGGTATGGTTTGTGACGTAATTTTAGTATATTTACTGGATTCTGCTTTTGCTGGCTGCAACTCGCTATTGGATGACTGGTCGGTAGGGATGGGCGATACTATTACTTTCTTTCTCACGCTAAATGACTGTTCTTGCGAGTGAGAAGAGGACAGCAATAGGTATCGCACATCCCTACTGGTCGGGTATAAGAAGATTTTCAACCTTTTGCTGCACACTTAGAGATGTACGTCCATGGGGGTGACATGACCAATGCCTTCCCAAGTAGAGCTTTGCCTAGAAATTGTCGCCGCACCAGGCGGTGCTGCAGAGCAGATGGACCCTTTCCCCTTTCCCCGCATGCCCCGCATTGCTCCATCCATCAAACTTTGACGTCTGCTTGTTTATAAACACAATCTTGATATTTGAATATACTAAAGATATAACAAGTTGAAAGCGTTTTAATTCATTATGGTTCGGAAAAAACACTGTGTGTTGATTGAACGTGAATTTCGCAGATTCAAATTCACAAAAATAATGATTCATTTATTTAAAAAGTGCGAAAAGGTGCGAATTCTTAAATCACAAAAGTATAATTATCAACATTTTTGTATTCGATAATGTACGAAAAATTACAAATAAGAATAATGAAAAGCTGAAAAAAACAATTAAAAATTGTGTCGTCTTCTGAATTGAACAGACTTATTAACGTTTTCAACGTTACAAACATTGGCAGACGTCAAAGTTTGATGGATGGAGCAATGCGGGGCGTGCGGGGAAAGGGGAAAGGGTCCATCTGTTCTGCAGCGCCGCCTGGTGCGGCGACAATTTCTAGGCAAGATATTTAAAGCGTGTCACCCCCATGTGTACGTCGACTGGTCAATTTTGTTTTGGTCAATTGATCGTCAAGAGACTGCCTTTTCACCGTCATATGACAGTCAGTTTATTCCTCCACAGACCTCTATAAAATTACACTGTCATTACGGAAGCCGCTATTTTTTTTGCAGGATAAGAAGAAACCGATTATTCAATATTAATTTTCAATATTTGTATTTGGAACATATATGAATTTTTAAACCCGTGTGCCTAGAGTAAAAGAACTTTTTCGTATTTTAGAACTGCCTAGAAAATTTTAGAACTTTAAAAACTTTCTACAAAGAACTGCATGTACTGAATGACACTGCATCTCAACATTACGTCTCACATATTATACTCATATTAGAATTCTCGAACGCCAAAAGTTTTTATTATGATGTTTTGGATCCAAGTAAAACTTCAAAAAATTGGCAAATCCATCTTAGGAAATTTAGGAGAAAATTTTAATTTCCGATGTTTCCATTGAAACTTTGATAATCGAATAACTTTCTTTTATTAGTCATTAATGTTTTAAAACAAAAATAGTTTCATTCTAGGAGAATTCCTGTAACATTGAGATCAATAAAAAATTTTCTTTCCAATTCCTCGTTTTAGCAAAACTCTATTTCGTTTAGAAATTGCGAAAAAGTTAGTGCATTATGTATGCTATTTAATTTTATCATTTCATTTTCACAATTTTTAGAATTCTAAATTTAATGGGATATTAATTTATGACCAGATAGTGTTTCGTTTTTTTTTACATTGTAAAATTTTAACAATTGCTCATTAATTGATTGTACTATCTTAATATATCTGTAAGAATATCTTTGTATAATATATCTACATATTTTTTCTTTGAAATTATATTATTCATTACAAAACATTGCTTTCTTTGATGAATTATAAGCGGAAAAACAAAATTGATTCAACAAGTAAAAGTCATCAATTCTGCTTATCACATGTAAAAGGTCACAACAAAACGACAAATAAAAACTTTCGAGTTTGATTATAGTAATTGTTTTCTATTTCCTTTTCGTTTTCTTTTTCCTAACTGTCAGCGGCGTCATGAGAAAATTTGTCGTTTTGAGGACCTTCAGCTGGATTACCATTGCCACCGTCGTTTTTATCCTTGCCTTCGTATTAATTCTTCAACTGCTTTTCATGAAAAATCCGTAAAATTTGTAAGACAGAAGTCAATTTTCCCGCTCTTTCATTGGTCAGTCGGTTAGTTTTTGCACTGTGCATACATCCATGAGTACTGAAGTATCGTACAGTGGCAGCCGAAGTGTAAGGAAAATTGAGGAATACGCACGCTTTCTATATCGTCAGATGTTTTCCATATTTGGTGAAATTGTGTATTTTTTTCGGTTCTACAAAATCGCCCCCTTGACATTTTTTGCCAAAACGCCTCCTTCGTACTTAAAAAGACGTTTAAAAATAAGTTCCTGATGAACAGATTCCTGATGTCTAAAAATAAGTTCTAAGAATAAGTAAACATTATTTTCTAGGAATGTTTATGATTCATTGTCTTAAAACTCACAGGAATAGTGAAAAGTAACATCGTGATGCCATAGAAAATTTAAGACCAGAGATCTGCATGCAGAAAAAAAGTAGAAATTTTATTCCGCGAGGTGATTAATAATAAAAACTTGGAGAAAAACATTATACCGAAAAAAATTTGGAATCAACGATCTACATGTAGAAGAAAAGTGGGAATTTTTTTCTCGAGTTCATTAAACAAATTTAATTTTTTTGGCTCAGAATGTTTATAATTCATCTTCTCCAAACTTAAAGAAATAATATAAAGGAACATTAAATTGTCTACAATTACTTCAATAATGCTGAATTGACTCTGACATTTTCATTTTCAATATTGCTTTTGAAGAAATTGATTTTTAAGTTATGACTTTAAACTTTCACTTAAGCACCTTAATAGTACGTACTACTTGGATTATATTAATTTCTATTCGTTAGAATTTTTATGACAACATAATTTCATGTTTCGCCACGATTTTAACAGTGTGAAAAATCTAAAGAGATTGAGTGGATTTATGCGAAAATGAAGTGAAAATTTAACAATCGTCTTTCCAGTGCGTGCGATTGCAAAGGGGTGAGAGTCACAGGGCAGAAAGCGGGGGGGGGGGGAGAGGCCGTCCCGGGGGGGTTCGGCGGGTGAAGCCCCCCCGATAGGCATAAACCACTGACATTCCCCTTCCCTTATGACAAGAAATCGACATTACCATCGCCTGTCCCAATGACACCACCCACGACGATGACCACAATGGCGAGGCCGACACCACCGACCAAAAAAAAACACACACACACTTTAACAGACACACCTACAACGCACGCACAACACAA
>JABFQI010000504.1:0-11024 GCA_022816925.1 Trichacis sp. ZL-2020 | reverse complement strand
TGTGTAGTATAGTGTATAGCACATGGGACCGGACGAATCGACAGAATAAGATGATTCCGTGAATCGTGGAATCGCTCGAATCGCTTGAGCTTTTAGAATCGTTTGAATCGATTTCAAAGTGAAATGCCCTTCAAATTTTGCTATTTAGGATTCATGTTCAATGCGAAAGGAGACTATGATAGTCATATAAAATTAATGAAGAGGAAAGGAAGATTAGCGGCTG
Source organism: Trichacis sp. ZL-2020 (assembly GCA_022816925.1). Lineage (NCBI taxonomy): Eukaryota > Metazoa > Arthropoda > Insecta > Hymenoptera > Platygastridae > Trichacis > Trichacis sp. ZL-2020. Next base: position 10,801 of record JABFQI010000504.1, on the reverse strand, counting down.
GAAAAACATGGAGTTAGGGAGAAAGAATGTACAAAGGAAACTACAAAAGAAGAATGAAACTTTTTAGGTATTTAGTGGAGGGGGTTATGTCCTATGGAGTAGAAATTTGGGGTTGGGGTGAAAAAAAGATTTGTAAAAGATTCAAATAGATTATATTAGATGGATGTTAAAATTAGACTTCTGTACACCAAGATACAGTATAAGATTAGAGACAGCGCTAGGGAAATTAAAAGGGAAGTGGGCAGAAAGAGCATGGCGGTACGAATATAAGGTTAGTATGGCTACAGGAGACAGATTGACTGAACTGTGCTGGGAAGAAAAAAGAAAACAGGGTTGGGAAGAGAGATACGGCAACGAAAGGAAAAAACTTTTTGAAGGGATTGGGTTAAGTATGCAAGAAGTAGAAATGATGAGAGTGAGAGAGGAAGAAGTGGGGGCAGAAATCATAAAAAGAGTCAGGGATATGCAAAGGCAAGTTGATGAAGCTCAGAGTAAAAACTCGAAGTATAATAAAAGGTATGTACTTAGAAATAGCACGGATGCCCCGAAGTACCTGAAGTATTGTAAAAAAGGGGACGCCGCTAGTATCAAAGCGAAAGCGAGGCTGGGAAACTTAGAATGGAATAACAAATACTGGGTAGTACAGTCCGCGCTCTCTATAGGGCCGCTCTCAATAGGGCCTCTACCACTAATCTGTACTCGACGCTTCCCCCACCATGTGTACTGCGGAATTTCATTTCCATCGTTCTCAATAGGGCCGTGCGATCAATACACTAAGAGAAGAATATATCAAATATACATAAAGTTGATTATGGCAAAATAAATGTAATAACTATTAACAAATTTTTGGTAGTAAATGCTCTGTAATCTTTGTCAATTTAAAAGGAAACGGTCACTCGTAGTCAAAATCATTCGTTTATTGAACAAGTTCCTTTATTATTTAAAAGTGCCAAAATTTTGGCACTTTTTTATAATAAAGGATCTTGTTTAATAAACGAATGATTTTGACTCCGAGTGACCATTTCCTCTTTGATGATTTCAAAATTATATTAACAATTATAATATATATTAATAACTATGCATTATTATCTTTACTGTTAATATAATATATTAATAGTTAATATGATTACCATTTCATTCTAATTTATATTTTTTTCTCCATTATTAACTTCATGTACATTTGATACTATCATTATTTTTTTCTCTCGGTGTACACCCTTTAAAAGTGTCCAGAATTCAGAGGCTGAAAACAAAAACCGGACAAGTAAAAGACAGACATATATTAAACTCCATATTTTCTGTCCTTACATGTTAGGTTTTTGCTCTCAGCCTATCAATTGACAGTATCGATTTAAACAATGTTTTTTTTTGCATTGAAAAAATCTTTCATCGATTAATAATTAATTCCTAGAATAACTAATAATAATAATAATTTTATGAAAATAATATGAAAAACAATTAATAATGGGATAATTAATTTATTGATCAATTCCACTTAATATATTTTCAGCAAGCTTTTATTAAATAAAGTATAATTTATTATTTGCTTGTAGCTTATCAAATTTTTTCATTTGGAAAATAAATTTTTATGTATTTTTTTTATTCAAACAAATTATTAACATGAGACATACATATTACTGATCGTTCAAAATATTGCACGATTTAGAGAGAAGATTGAAAGATTCGCAGTCATTTCGATGCAAATGTTGCTCACGATTTCAGATTTCTAATTTTTTAATTCAATTTCAAATTTGCAAATTTAAATAATTATAAATTTATGTAACAGAATTCACAAATTATTTATTAAATATACATTTCATTGCACAACATAAATGAAAACTAAAAAAAAAAAAATTTCAAAACTTAAGGTTAGATTTTTTGATTTAATACTTTTGATGAATTTGTATGCAACTATTATACTATTATGTTTGATAATACGTACTTCAAACATTGAAATCAAATTGCACGTATTTAAGTAGATGCACAAAACAATTTCGATTATATATATGTAACAATTATTAATGAAGTTCGGTTCGTCTCGCAGCAACGTTTCGAGTGGTTTCGAGCGGCCCTATTGAGGAAGGTAAAAAGTAATTCGAGCGCGCTTGCTATGGCGAGTGGCGGGGGAAGGCTCTTTCTGAGAAAACACTTCCCCTAACCGCCCAAGGCGGCCCTATAGAGAGCGCGGACTGTATTATCAATAAGTATGAACATTACAAACTGCAAAAGAAAATACGGCAAAAGTTTTGGGGTGTACGGTCAATGCAACTTCAAATAGCGGTTGAAACGAATAAAATATTTTTTAAATGAAAAACGCATTAAATGACAGATCGCCAGACGCCAATATAGAGACAAGCCGATGGACGCAAATTGGGTCAAATACCAAATTCCGCGAATGCCTACATCTTATCGGATTTACATAACAAGAAAATAAAATAGCCTAAAAACATAACTTCAGCACTTTTGAAAATAAAAATAACTTTTTTTAAAAAGTAAATTGGCTGTAATGCTGACCTTCAACTGCATCACTCGATGTTCTCTTGGAGGACTTGATTGCATTTTCTGTTTCTTTCTTTTGGCCGCTCTTCGATGATTTCCCTTCATTTTCTTTCTTCATATCTGCCACCATTTTTCCAATGACATTTTTGAACGTATTTTTTAGATTTTCCTTTTCCTTGAGTGTGAGGTGTGCATACCGACTTTGACGTAAATAAAAATCACATGAGTCTGTAAAACAAATCATATAAACAATTATCAGTAGTGACACATCCATCTTGCAAATCCTCAAATTTTGCAATAATTCGTTTTAAATGTAGTTAAAACGAATTTCGCAATTCTGTGGCCCTGTAAACCACAAAAAACATATCGTCAAGGCTCTGAAAATGGCAACCACAGATGAAAAATTTTTTTATCTCATATATGCACTGGAAGAGCCACTTTTTTTGAGCGAGAACCGGGAACAAAGTCCTATTTTTGGGGTACTCGCGTTTGCCAGGATATATTTCAGCGCGCGCAGCAGATAGTAAGGGAGGTGGTAACATTCCTCCTTACAGATTCATTTATCCCGGGGAGATATGAAGATGTTATGTTTCTGACAGCTGACAGTGTCGCGCGGTCTCCCCAAAAAAGAGGACTTGTTCCTACTTATCACTCAAAAAAGTGGCCGCCAGTGCATGTCTGAGATAAAATATTGTATCCCACAGGGGAGGAAGTGATTCCGACTCGAGGGCAACTCGCACACTCGTCGGAATCATCCTCTTCCTCCCTTGTAGAATAAATATCTAATTTCAAATTGGGCGCCAAATTGTTTCTCTTGTTAGTATATAACCTCTAATGTTATGCGAGATGAATAGGCCAGATTTAACACAACAAGCATTACCCGGATCTGAAACCGAAGAATAAACCTGGCCTAACTTAACATCACTTAAATAAGGTCGAGTTTCGTTTTTTTGTAGGTTCATGATCGCGGGCATTATATTTTTCTTGTGTGGAAACCCATGTATAGTTGTAATATTATCAGTCTTCCAATAAAATTTCACAAGTTTAACGTGACAGATCGTCAGAAAAAGCCTATAAAATTGTGAAAAACTATTTTTTCTTCACCAAACTCATTCTTATCACTTCTCTCTACTTTGAAATTCAACTCAGAATTGATTTTATGCATTATATGCCGCTAATCGAACAGATTTTTTCCAATACGTCGGAAAACTCCTGCGAAAATTGTGTAGCGGGACAGACGCATTCAAACGGTAATAACTTGAAAACCGTAAATGATAAAAAAAAATTTGTAATATGAAAAATGTAATTTAAGCGAGGATCGTTGATCCCTTAGCCGCTGGCTCGAAACTTTACGTGAGATTTTAGGAGACTTTACTAAAGTTCCTCAAAGTTTCAAATGCGCAAAAGTGAAACTTTGTGTGGAACTTTAGAAATGTCTTATAAGTGATTTAAATATTTAATTTTCTTTTATTTCCAACATTGTGTTTTAATAGCTAATGATGAAAATATAAAAAGAAAATAATTTTCTCTAAGAAAAAGCAATGAAAATTATAAAAAGTATTTCTGAGATTCTAGGTTATGTCTTTCTTTTAACAGGTCTCCATTTTATTCTTAGCGCGCGAAATTCAGATATACATACGTACCGCAATATACATACTCAAATGCATACAAATATTCACTTTAATATATTTACGCACTATAATGGAAGCACCAGTGCATTTTTTTGTTTAAATTTTCATTATTTTCTCAATTTACAGTACTTTTCATAGCTTATAAAGTTTTCAAATTTAAAATTCAGCGCGCGATTTCAGATTTCGCCTTCATCAGCGCATTCAAAAGTCTAATGAAAACATAACCTCATTAATGACACGTAATTAATTTTTTTTAACCTTTGAACCATGAAATGTGCCTGATTTTTAAGAAATAACAATTATTAAAACAATAGTAACATCAATGTGCAATATTGAAATCATAAAAACATATTTTCACAGCTTTTCGTAAAGTTCCATTTTTGCGCGAGACTTGACGGAACTTTCGTTAAAGTTTCAAGGCAGCTGCTACGGTCGCTATTGTATGTTGCATGTTTGCTGCACATATGCTGCATGCTTGTTGCATTTTTTCTCATATTATTTACAATTAAAGAGATTTGTATGCATGAATAGTATTTCGCGACAACTGGCAAAAAATTGCTTTTTCTCTTACCACTTATAGCGTCTATTTTGTTTGTGTCAAGTTTTTTCACTTTAACTCCTCCAGCCCTATTAGATGATTTGCCAGATATTGTACTTTCAAGTAGGATAACGGTTCCAAATACAAGTTTTGTTAATTTTCGTACGAAATTAGGAAAATCCTCCGTCAATAAACTTGAGAAAATGTCTGAATTGATTTTTTCTCCTCGTCCCAGATGAGTCTGCAATTTTAAACGTGTTCATTGTTATGAAATGATTCTTATAGTTGAGATATGCTATAAAGATTATGCATTAGAGGGGTGTAAGATTGGAGGCTCTTTATTATTCTTGCAAAATAAACATATGAGAATGATTTATTCGATAAATGCAACAGACAATGAGAATTACTTGCCATTTTCGTTTGACGACACTTCGTACCAGCGGGTATCAGACCTGAATCGGGAATTGGATTTTCCCTACTCTGCACTTGATCTTCAATCATCACTGTAGAATAAAAAGAATATCATATTTTTCGGATATATGTTTTTAACGTCTCACTCATATTTAAATTTTAATATTCAAACATTGACACATGCGTCGCTAAAATATCTCTTCCTCTCTTCTTCCTCTTACTTAATTTCACTCCCTCATTACTGTAAAGCTAATATTTTGATCAGTTTATATAAAATGTGAAGTCGACAACTTTTTTACTGTCCCAGTAAACACATGAACCTCTTGTAGTCTTCTTCAGTAAATTCCCATGTATTATTTGGAACTTCTTCAAGATGTTACAAGAATGCCTGAGAACGTTTGCAAGCCATCTGTAAGGATCAGTGTCAAAAGTGTGCTTATTGAGGTTCCGCGAATCACCTCTAGAATACGGACCAGGCACTTCTGGAAAAGTTTCCCAGAAAAATTGAGGTTATGTACCGGATTGTCAGAGCCTAATATAGATTCCTGTACATAACCTTCATTTTTTAGAGAACCTCTTCCAGAAGTGTCGGGATGTATCCTAGAGGTGATTCGTGGAACTTCTTCTAGATCGTCTAGAACCTCAATAAGTACACTTTTGACACTTCTTGCAGGCGGCTTGGAGACGTTCTCGGGCATTCTTGGAACATCTTAAAGAAGTTCCAAATAATGGGTGGGAATGTACTTAAAAAGACTACAAGAGGTTCATGTGTTTACTGAGGTACTTGCCGTTTATGGAAATGTTTGACAACATTGTCGAAATTTTTAATGCAGTTAATAACATTCTTCTTCTGGTAACATTAATTACAGTTTTTTATTCCTGGTGGACATGTTTCCATACATAGTTTACGCAAAGACGACATTGAACTGCATCTGTAAATTCCTGTCAGCTTTATGTAAATAGTCGTCATATCCCTATCGGATATTTGGTAATAGTCTGTAATTCATGAATTACAAACTATTACAGCCGGCAAGGTAGGTATCAGTTTTTTTTTCGCTATTTGCCTCGTGGACTTGTTTTCATGGGCATTTAATTGATTGAACAGTGGTTTCAATCAATTAAATGCTGATAAAAACCAGTGCACGAGGCAAATTGTCCAATGAGCGAAAAAAGAAACAAAAAAAACTGATACCTACCTTGCCGGCTGTAATAGTTTGTAATTCATGAATTCCAGACTATTACCAATTGTCCGATAGGGTAAGTAATTGTCCGATAGTTTATATTACATCGTCTTCACATAAGATATTTTTATCCATATAAATCCGAAAAATATGGAAATATTAGAGTTTTGAGAAAAATTAGGAATTTGTATAAATTTAATGGAAATCGAATTTTTTGAAATTTTAGAGTTGAAAAAAATATTGTACACAAATATTTTTATACTAATTTCATTACATGAATTGCTCAACACGAACATTATGTAATCACCGACTACCTACACGTTTTCATGAAGTTCACATCAATTTGTGGACGCAGTTCAACAACCAGTTTACGTAAACAGTGCGTATAATTACCTTTAATATACCCTAGCAATCAAGAGGCGACCTAATACGGTCGCCCTTTGGTCGCCCTTTGGTCGCCTCTTGCCGTCTTCATTTTAAATTGAAATAAATTAGGAATGCGTGATTCTTTAGCAGAAAATTATACTTGAAACTCGTAAATATTCAACTCAAGATTGTTTTTTTGCCATTGATTATCAATAAATATTCGAAAACAAGTTTTAAAACGCGATAATCAAAGATATTCTGATCTTGACAGTTTTATTATACCGACGTAAGGTAATGAATTGCAGATTTATAGTTTTGTAAAAATTTACATTATAAATACATTTGTTTGCTGTGGTGAACAGTAAAAATACATAAAACATAATATACATAGATATTTTGAACTATAACGTTCATGTAACGCTTAAATTCGGAAAAAGTTTTTTAGGTCGCCCTTTGGTCGCCCTTTGGTCGCCTCTTGATTGCTAGGGTAGTGTTTGAAAACAAATTAAATCAAAAAGAATTGAAAGTATTCTTTTGAGTTGTTCTAAATTTTGACATCTTGACCACTTTTTATATCGGAGTTTACATTTATGACTGAAAAAACCACAATATACAGCAATGATGAGATAATGTAAAAAAATTTTTAATTTATTTTTGCAATTGCACTAAATGTTGGCCTGCGATGAATATGTGCTTCATCAAACTGACCTCGTAAATCACCAAAAAAGTCAATGACTTCTTTTTGAAGGCATACATTCGTTTGAGCCAAGCTCTCATTGATGTCTTTCTCATCCTTTACTTTTTGTTGAAGTTGACAGACCTCACTTTTCAGTTTCTTTATCTCATTATTTTTACGATTAACCTCAGATTTAAGTTTATTAATCTGTTCTACTAATGTGGATCTGCTTTCTTCATCACGCTGTAAAAAATTGATTGTGAAAATATTTTAAATCTAATTATTACAGTTGTCGATCATATTTTAATGATGAATAATTTATATAATGTTTTTCACACTCACTTTTCCAGTGGTTTTATGTTGAATTTTGTTTTGTATTTTTGGACTTTCTATGGTACAATCCTCGTCTAATGAACTTGTTTCATTATTAGACAGCTCATCTATCGCGTTTAGGTTCAACATAGAGTCAAATGTTTTGACTTTAGAAATTTCTTCCACTTTTCTGGGAATGTTACTTGTCACATTCTGAAACACATGAATAGTAGTGAATTTCATGAACAATATGCAAAAAATCATTATGTTTACAATATGAATTCTGCTTGAGATTACTTTATATGGCTATAGAAGTACATGTGCTTCATATGTCTCAAACATTTTTGAACATTTAAAATTATTAAATTTAACAAATAATCAATAATCAATAATGTAAAGACATCAGCCAACCTAAACATTTTTTAAAACGAATTAGTAATTAACGATTGAAAAGTGAAACTTGATTTTCTGTGGTGGTGAACGTCCCAATCCTAACCTCAATTTTTATAAAAACTAAAAACATGTTAACACACAGAAAAGTGAATATATAATTATGTACCTCTTTTTCTTGTATGGCTTCTACACTTTTTGCCAAAACGTCCACATTCTCCTTCACAATGGAACAAACATTTGTCTCTTTTTGGACATCCATATTCAAAGAAGGGTTAGGTACGGTATCGCTCTCAGAGGTTTTCAATGCTTCTACAGATATAACATTTCTCACAAGCTAAAACATAACAATAGTACAGTTACTTCATAATAGTTACAAAAAACCTTGTTGGAAGTGGTGAAGTCCTATTTGATTTATATATAAAGAATTTCTCTATACTACGTAATGATTTTGATTTTTGAAAAGGGTTCATCTTCATCAATACAATATTGACCAAAAACCAGTACTGTCAATGGACTTTATAGTTGATTTAAAGTTACTCATTACATTGACTTTCAAATATACCTTTCTCATTTCTTCCGGAACATCTTGAAGCCCTATCGGAAATTCGCTGATAGTCTGTAAATTATTAATTACAAACTATTATAGTCGGCAAGGTAGGTATCAGTTTATTTTTTCGCTTATTGAACAATTTGCCTCGTGCACTGAATGAAAAAAAAATGATACCTACATTGCCAATTGCAATAGTTTGTAATAAATGAATTTCACACTATTACAATATTTCGGATAGGGACAGATTTCCAACTTTTTTCATCTAAACAAATGTAGCAAGCAATAATCAAAAAAATTTGGCCGAAACTGGAAATATTGTATGTATTCGTGTTCACCTTGTATATTTCATAAGACGTCTGATAAAATGCACAAAAAGTCTTGCAATATGTACAAGATAAACAATAGCAAATGCAGTCTTGAATGGTAATATTTTTAGTTTGGGTGCTTTGTCCTTAATATGGTGTTCGGAATAGTAATAATTCGTAATAATTCGGAATAGTAATAATTCGGAATAGTAATAATTCGCGTGAATATTTTAATAACAAAATATTCACGCGCTGTGTGATTGGGAGCAATGTTTTTTATTTAAATGATTTTCATTAGCACCGTATTCTGAAATTTCGATGTACCTATTTTATATGAATTATTGTCCGTTAATGAAAGCAATCGATCGTGTTTTGCCAGTCAGAATTTCATCTTCAATAATATTATGGTCGGTTATATATGATATGAAAGAGTATTCGTTTTTTTCACTAGTAGGTAGTTGGAATGTTGAAGTAAGAAAATACTCGTATTCGAAAAATCATTTTCCGACTAGTTGGCGATTTCTGAATTGATTTGTCAGTGCAATGTTCACACTGTTTACAGAATTTCGCAACTTACTACAAATTGTTAATCATGTCCGCTTTCTTGTAATAGAAAGTAAGTTTTATTTTTCTCATTTTTCAGAGAGAAGAAATGCATTTAGAATTGAAAATCGATCATGAACTTAGTTAAGAGATTTGAAAGATTCTTTTTTTATGTAGGTAATCTTGTCTGGAGAAAAATTGATGTCCAATATACATGAAAAATGGTAACAAAATTCTTTAAATTTTTAATCATAATATTTAAAGGGACATTCTTTAATTAGCAAAGAACATTTACACGTTCTCTGACGATAGTGCAGAAAAAAGTTGTGATTCTCGATAAACAAATAGAACAAGCGAATGATTTAATAAAATATAAGTAGCTATGTCAAAAATTCATAGGGTAAGTAGACATTCAATTGAAAACAATGAGATTTTCGACGAGTGACCAAAATTCTAGTGAAATGAATTTGTTCGAGCAATAAAATTATGAACGCATTCACTGTTGACCGTAAAGTGTTTGGAGCATTAAAAATGGTTCAAAAAAGTTCTCTCTATTTGACAAGTGTATTGATATGCTCATTGCTGCACGCAACGGTTTTCAACAATTAGAATGGAAATGAATTATAAAATGTATTTTTTTCATTTTATATTAACTTTTATCTGACTTACAGTTTGTAGTAATGACCGAGTGCTAGTGATTCGAACAAAAAATTTACAAAATTCATATTAATTAACTTGTGAGAAATGTTTGTGAAAAGAAAATAATTCCATTAAGACATTTGGTGAATGTATTTGAAACGAAAGAATATTAAGGCGTTTTCAAAGCGCGAAACAGTTTTTTCGCCTTTAGAAAATTTGTTCACAGAGATTATGTGGCGTAAAGAAATCGATTTGTTCGAAATAAAAAAAATCATTGTTGTTTTAATGCTGCTTTTTTGCATGAAATCGTTTGTGGAAACCTTCAATGTTCATAATTACAGGTAAAAAATTTCTGAAAATTCCATAAAAGGCTATTTGATTAGCAATTATGAACGTCATCACAAAATTTGAAACATCCGAAGAAAAAAGTAAAAATTACATCTACAATTATATCATACTTTATATAGAAAAGGTTATATGGATACTAAGGAATGTTTTCTGAATACTGCAAACTGTTTACTGAATATCAAGGAATAAAATTGCTATGACGGTGTTACGACGGTGTTACGATGGTTAACCATAGAAACAAATAAGAGTATTTAACTCGAAGTGACAATTAAATCGTGACAGGATTTTATGTATTTATGAACATGGTTCTGTATGCGTCTGAACAATACCATGGATTTTCCAACGGACCTACCTCAACGTATTTTCCTTCACATATATGATAGAAGAGTACGTAGACATAATGGATCAT
>JABFQI010000503.1:0-11023 GCA_022816925.1 Trichacis sp. ZL-2020 | reverse complement strand
GAGAACATGCATGCGGCGCATTTCAAGGAGTTACGTGATTACGAGAGATTTCGACATACATCACGAGTAATTGCGATAATATAAATATGGCCGCGCCAACAATGTCATTCCCTTTTTCTAAGTAGATGTGTGAAATATTTATGTAATTGTAGAAATATGTATAAATGATATATACAGTGAATTATCCTTGACGCGGGCAATGAGCGAGAGTGCATCTAGTTTTCATCCACCAACCTTGTAATCTTAATTTTTATAGAAAGCCTATAATACTTCACGAAATCTCAGATTTGTTTGTACGATTTGAAAATTCCATGAAAATCTTCAAAAATCTCTCATCAAAATATTATAAAATTTCCAGTTATTATACTCCCGATTTATGTAAATTTGGAATTTCATAAGATTTTTTCAAAAAAATTTGTGAAATTTTTCATTTTATAAATTTTTAATGAAAATTGAATTACAATGAATAGATTATTATGATAAATTATTTAACAATACACATAAATCTTTCTGAAATAAGATTTTTTTGAGTTGGAATATTATATTGTCCGATATTAGTCGATTATTCGTAATGGAATTTACAATTATATTGAACAACTGATTATTATCTATTCACTATCTAAAAATTAGTACAGTCAATTGATTTCTGCAAAATATTTTTTTCAACAGCAGCCAAATCGAATTTTTAAAATATGTTTACTCTTTTAAATTAAGCCATCCTAAGGACACATAATATTCCAGGAATATCCCAAGAATATTTTTCCAGTATGAAAGAAAAAGGTCCAGAAATATTTAAAAATATTTTTGTTTGGTCTAAGAATATGATCCTGAGAATATTCTTATGTTCAAATTAAACGTTATCCCCAGAATCTTTTTCAAAAAATTTCTTTGTATATTTTCAAAACATAAAAAAAAGTAAACCAACAAAATAATTTAATTTACAAAGTAATTTTCTTTTTATAAGACGAAATTGCTATACAATCTGAAATGATTTACAAAAAAAATGTTCTGAAAATATCCTTGAATATTATTTCTTGCTTGTTGAAGGGAAATATTTGAAAACATTCCAGGGACGTTTAGAAATATACCAAGAATATTTTTGAAAAATATTCTGGAGATAACATTTAATTTGGACATAGAAATATTCTCAGGACATTCTTGGATGAAACAAAAATATTTGTAAATATTTATGGGACATTTTTTCCATACTGAAAAAATATTCTTGGGATATTTCTGGAATATGTGTCCTTAGGGCATGTCAATATTCAAAAATATAATTCTTGATATCAATTATATTTATGCATGTATTTTGATGATATTTCGAATTTTGTTACAACGAATTATTGTATAACAATTCTGCGAAAATCACAAAGATTAATCAATGTGCAAAATTTTTATTTTTGACTCAAGCCGATTCGAATTTCCAAAATGTAGTTTTTGATATCTCCTGAATCGCTAAATAAATTTTATTAATACCTAAAATTTAATAAGAACTAATTTTTACTATAAAGCAAGTATCACGCGAATTCATTGATTTTCGCAGATATTTATTATTTCACTTGAGCTGATTAATTGTTTTAAGTTGTAAATGTGAATATTACCCAAAATTTTCATAAGATTATAGAGAGAGTTAAAATTATAAAACATATAATTATTGTTCGCAATGTTCTGATAAAGTCTCCGAGATTAATCAATTTCTATTGATTTCCATTTCTCGACACAAGCTGGTAGAATGTTCCAAGTTGTAAAAGTTAATATTTTTTGAATTGCTGAAGTATGTAATAAAACTTTATATTATCGAACGAATGATTATGTTCAAAAATGTTCTGCTAAAATCACAAAGATAGACTGATTTTTGCAGACTTTAATTTTTTGAATGAAGCCGACAAAACGTTCAAAGTTTGAGATCTAAATAATTTCTAAAATTCTCAAAGGATTAGAATGAGACTTATAATTATCCAATAAATGATTATTCTTCAGAATGCTCTGCTAAAATGACATACAACAAATCACGAAGATTAACTGATTTCTGCACTTTTATTCTTTGACATGAGCCAATAAAATGTTTCAATTTGTAAATGTAAATATTTTCTGAATTTTTAAAAGATTGTATTGAGAAATAATATTTTGATGAATTATTATTTTTCACAATGTTCCGCTAAAATCACAAATATCAATTGATTTTCGCATAACTCGTACGTAGAGCAATGAAGGCGAGGTGGAATGTACACAACGTTCTAACCTTAAAATTTATGTTTTCATCATCAGTTATTAATAGCGTAGCATTGCTGACAAAAAATTTGCAGGGCAGACCAATTCAGTTTATATAAGTGCAAGTTAAACTTGCAATATAAATTAACAATAAATATTTAATAAAAAAAAATAAAAAAATTTTTTTCAATTTTTTCGACGTCATATTCAATTTTCATAATTGGAAATGGTAATCATTATTTTCCTTCGAACAAATTTTGTAAAAAATTTCCATTTTTAAAAAATTTTTGAAAAAAATGACATTCTCAAAAAACGATTCAAGATATGTATAGGAAAGTTTTTACCTTTCGATTCGTGTCCAGAATAAAAAATCAAATTCCTGTACAGAATAAAAAACCAAATTCGTGTCCAAAACCCGATTCGTGTCCAAAATAAAAAACCAATGTCGGTGGATAAATATTTGTACTCCGCAGTAATATTTGTACTCCGCAGCAATATTTTTGTGCTCCGCAGTAAACAATGAGCCGTTCCAGAAGAAACTACGCATGCGTGTATCGTGGTTGAGCGCGCAACTCCAGCGCGGCAGACAATTTGAATTCAAAAAAATTTATACGGTTGAGTTGAAAAAGTTCATCACTGAATTTAGAGAGAAAACACTGGAAATACAGTTGAACGACTATATTTCTAAATGTTTTCTCTCTGAATTCAATCATAAGTTTTCGAGAATGTAAGAGCGCCAACAACTGTAAATTGCAAAATTGTTTATATATTTTAAAAAATGTCCATACATTTTTTATCTTCAACAAATGTGAAATTTAACAATTTTTGACAAGAAAATATGTTTTTTTCTTTAAAAAAGTTTATAGACACCTTGTAAATCCTGGTTGACTTCGTATAGAAGGCCCCATGTCTCTATAAAAGACTAAGTGCAAAAATTAATTCAGAAGATTCCCTGCATAAGAGGTTCGATTCCAAAGTTGACAAAGCACCAGGTTGACCTAGTTGTCCGCAAATCCTAAGTTTTTTGAGAAAAATAATAGAAATCAATTCAGTGCACCATGTCGTCAACAAATTTTACGAACAATTTTAAATAAAAATCAAAAATTGACCTGGTGCATAAGATGGTTAATGAATTTAAAAATCTTCCTCGAAGGATAGTAGAAATCTATCTGGTGTATTACGTAATTGACGGAAATACAGCGCGCATTTCCTCGAGGAATCAGAGAAACCACTGGATGCTCGACGATTAAAAAACACTTACCTGGAAGTCGTAGAAATCGATTCGGTTTATGATGTAAAATATTCCGCAATATTCGGATGAAATTTAAGTTTATTTACGATTCACATAATTAAATATATAAAGGATCACGTCGTGCTCTCACACTGCGATCATTGCGGGCGCTCGCACGATCGTGATCTTCATACGTATGAGAATGTGCACGCACGCGTGCGCTCGCACGTCGTGCGACTTGCGTGCGACGCACGATTGCTATCTGGGCGGTCTTTACCAATTATTCCTTGACTTAAAATTCCTCCGATTGCATAATTACTTGCATCGGTCGTTAGTAAAAATGGTTCATCAAATTTTGGATACTGTAATACCGGGCTTTCACAAAGTTTTTTCTTTAACGTAATAAAGGCTGATATCTTGGGTTTTCCGACAGTTTATTCGCCATTAGGAGAATTTTCAACGGTTTTAACATTTTCCATCGATTACAGAGATCAATGAAATACTTGGAAAAATTTTTTCATCGTTCGAAAAATTTTAACCGAAAAATTAAACAACTAATTGACAGAAATGTCTTTCAAAATTGATGGATTTTTATTTTCTTGAAATCGAATATATTTTTTAATCGCTGGAACAAATACTTACCGTCAACCCTGGATGTTGGCCAGAAAAAGAGAGGGGTGGGGAGGCCATTTATTACCCTTCCTTCCTTTTCGAAAAATTGGCGTTCACACTCGCGTAAAAAAATTTGACTCAAAATGTTCCACCGGAGGAAACAAAAAAATGGGGGGAGGGGGTCAATGAATTACCGTCTTTTTCATTTCTTACGAAAATTGATATTCACTCGCCGATTATCACAAGAATTTCGCGATTGAGGAAAAAAAAACTGCTCGATTTGAGGAAAAATGCAAGAAAATCTCTGTCCGACACGTCGACTTTCGTTGAATCGCGACGTGAAAATGACTGTCTTATCACGTTTTAATGGCCAAATTGAACTTCAACGCTTAAAATTTCCGATGATTCATTGCTTTTTCAAATTTTATCGCGGCAATGTTGTTTTTATAGATAAAAGCTCCAATTTTTAATGATTGATGGTTCATAACAAAGCAAGTTCAACAAACTTTCTAAGAGTTTCTTTAATTTTAATGCTTGAAAATTATATTTCGATCGATAAAACTAATTCATATTCTACAGGAAAAACGGTTAGAATATTGAATTACTCTTTAAAAAATACCCTGTCAGGACAACGTGTACCTGGAACGTTCCTGGAACGTCCCAAAGATGCAAATTTGACGTTCGTGGAACTTTACAACAATGTGTGTTCAAAAAAAAAAAATTTTGAAAACGAAATGTTATATTCAAACATATCTCTGACAACACAACATGTTTCTGGAACGTTTTTGGAACGTCCCAAAGACGCAAATTTGACGTTCATGGAACGTTCCAGGGACGTTCCTGGAGTGTCTCAATGTCCGCTTTTGGAAACAAAAATGGAACGTTCCTGGGACATAAAAAAATGTTTTCGAGATTCATATAAAAACTTTAAATAATTATTAAACGACTCTTTAGAAAAAAGACGTTTCGAATGAAAAACTTTGTTATTTAAAAATTTTTTTAGTTACCAGAAACGTTCCAGGAACGTTCCATTTTTGGTTCCAAAAACAGACATTAAGACATTCCAGGAACGTCCCTGGAACGTTCCATGAACATCAAATTTGCGTCTTTGGGTCGTTCCAGGAACGTTCCAGGAACATGTTTGAATATAACACTAGGTTTTAAGTAGCATAGAATTTTTAGAAAATACACATTGTTGGAAAATCACAATAAAAAATATTTCTTGTTCAAAAATAGCATGAAAAATACTGAAAATATATGATTACTACTAAAAACTATGTGACGAATAAAGTAATTTTTTAGCGAAAAATTTTTGTAATTGAAGGAAAAAATGCATTTTTTCAGACCGATGAAATACATTTACACGTTTCAGAAAAAATGATTAAAATATAGAAAAACTTCATGACAATTGATATGTTCCAATGTAACATTATGTTTCGAGTGATATTGATTTTTTATGAACACATGTAATTGAAAAATCACAAAAATGGAGATTATTTGAATATAAACATCTCTAAAACATTTTTCCGATTCCAAAAAATATTATTTCGTGAATCAATATTTTTTAACGAAAAACTGTCTTATGAAAATATTACGAAAAAACTTTGTTCCAAAATTGCTAGTCAAGTTTAATTGAATTTACGATGTAATATATAATATATGTATGTCATATAATATATGTATATCACTTTTTAGTTCTAAATTTTCGTAATTTTGAAGAAACTAAATTTCCAGAAGAAGCTTTTACGATAAATGATGAATATTTTCAATTAAAGTCTGCAGAATTTTCCGAACTTGACGCAAAGTGGAAATGAGTGAAAATTAACTGGATATAAATTCGTATAAGTGGAAATAATATGCAGATAAGTGAAAATCAGTGTGAATAAGTGGATATTATTGAATATTAGTGGATTTAAGAAGCTTTGGCTTTTTCGCAGATAAAAAAATAAAAAGTCGTATATGGTATCGCGCTTCTTACAACACAATCTGCGAAAAAATCTTTATATTTTGACATTTCTTACCATATTAATTTTGCACTAATTCTCAGACTCGTTACGTTATTTTCTCGTTGCAAGATGGTATAAGACTTTTCAATAACTTTTTTCACTTTTTAAAGGTTTTTTTTATCAGTGTATAACACTTTTCCAAAAACATGCAGAAAAAGACAAATTTAGACTGCATATCATTCATATACTGATATCTAAACGAATCGAGAATTTGTTAGAAAATTCGTTATTTAATAAGCAAACGATATTTTTTTTTTGTATTTGATTATATATTTTTTAAGAATCCTTCATTACATCCTCTTAATTATTGCATTAGTTACAAAAATCTTGCAATTCTTTGAAAATTCTACGATAAAACTTTTAATCTATAGAACTTTGTAGGAAATTGTTGAATCTTTGGTAACTTTTTTAAGTTTCAGAACCTAAGGGGATTTTCTAGAAATTTGAGAAACTTCTTAGAAACTTTTAAGACTTTCTAGAATCTCCTAAGACTGTTTTGTATCTTTAGTAACTATATATACAATTTTTGAAACTTCTGGTAACTTCTAAAATATTCTTGAGACTTTCTGGAACTTTCTAGAACTTTTGAAGACACTGTAGAACCTTCTAATACTTTTCAAACTTTCTAGAACTTTCTGAAAAATTCTAGGTCCTTTTAAATCCTCTTAAACAGTTTCGGTACCTTACGGAAAATTTCTAGATAGTAATAGAACTTTTTAGAAACTTTTTAGACTCTCTAGAGTATTGTAGGACTTTTTTGAACATTTCATAACTTTATATAAAATTTTAGAATTTTCTGGTAACTTCTGAAAAGTTTTAGGACTTTTTAGAATTTTTTGGAATCTTTAAAGATATTCTAGAACCTTCTAGAAGTTTTTGGGACCTTCTACAACGTATTAGAAAATTCTAGAACCTTACAAAACCTCCTAAAACATTTCAGGACTTAGTAGAACTTTTTCGAATATTCTGAATTTTTTAATAATAATCTACAAAGAATTTCTAGAATTTTTAAAATTTTTTTGAATTTTCAGAAACCTACTAAAAAATTCTAGAAGTTTCTAGAACCTTCTGACAGTTTTTAAAACTTGTTAAGTTTATTCAAATTTCTAAAACTTTTTACGAAATTTTAGAACCTTCTGGAACTTTTTGAACTACTTCTGAACTTTATAGAACATTCTAGAAGATGATCGAAATTTTTGGAACCTTTTTAGGATTTTTCGAAACTCCTTGAACTTTTTCGAAAATTTTTGAACTTTCCAATACCTTTTAAGAATTTTAGAACTTCACGGAACTTTCTAGAAAGTTCTGAAACTTGCTTGAAATTTTTGAGACTTTCTAGAATCTTCTAGGACTTTTTAAAATCTCTTATAACTTATTGGAAATTTCTAGAACCATCTGTAATCTTCTGAAAGATTTCAAGACTTTCTAGAAGTTTCTAGAACACTATAAAATCATACATCATAATCTTTGAAGATTTTAAGAATCTTTCTAGAATTTTAGAATTTTTAGAACTAATTAGAACATTCTAGACCTTTCTAGAACTTTTAAAATTATTCCAGGATTGTCTGGAACGTTCTAGAACCTTTTGAGACTGTCTAGAACTTTCTCAGTCTTTTTTCAATCTTCTAAAATTTTTCAAAAATTTCTAGAACTTTCTGTAACCTTTTAAATCATTTTAGAATTTTATAAAACTTTTTCGAATATCATGAAACAATGAAACATTCTGAAATTTTGAAAAACTTTCTGGAATCTTCTTAGAATTTTTCGGATTTTCCAAAACTTATTGAGAAATTTTCCAGGAACCTCCTGGAAAATTTTAGGACTTTCTACAAATAAAATATAACTTTCTGAAATATTTTAAAACTTTCTGCAATCTTTTTTAAATTCGTTGAATTTTCGAAAATTGTCTGAAAAATTATAGAATATCATAGAACTTTCCAGAACATTATAGCATTATGTAAAACTTCTATAGAATTTATCAAAACTCTATACAATTTTACGAATAAATTATCTTGTAAAGTATTCTAGAATTTTCGAAGACTATCTAGAAGTTATTGAAAAATTCTAGAAAATTCCACTTAAAAGTCTCATAAAGTTTTCAGAATATTCTAGAAAAGTCTAATGAATTATATACTTTCGTTATAAGAAAATTCCAAAAAAATTTTTAGAATATTCTAGAAATCAATAAAATGTTCTAAAAAATTCCGAAACATGTTCTATCCTACTATAATATGTTTCAAAGTCTAGAATATTGTCTAGAACTTCATAGAACTTCACAGAATATTCTACAAATCTCTAGAACTTTATAGAATTTTTCGGAACATTCGAAAACTTTCGAAAACTTTCTAGAATACTATAGACCTTTTTGAAAAACCTAAAAAACTTTTTAAAGTTTCATCAATTTAATAAAACATTTTCAAAATTTCTAGAATCTCTCAAAACTTTTTGGACTTTTATGAAACTTTTTGGAATTTTCTGAAATCTTTCAAAACTTAATAGAATTCTATAGAACTTCTTCAAACTGCCTCAGACTTTTTTTTTAATTTTCTGAAACTTTCTGGAAAATTTTAAAACCTACTGAAATAGACTAAAACATTTTTAATTCGTATTTATTAATTAATTTTCATATTTATTTAATTGAAAATTCCTTGAAACTTTTATGGATTTTTAACAACTGTTTAAACACTTCTAGACTATTATAAAACCTGTGAAAATCTTCTAAGATGCTTTAGAACTAAATAAAACTATTTTGAACATTCCAAAATTTTCTAGAAATTGCCTAAACTTTGTCAAAACTTCTACAATTTTCTGGAAATTAATAAAAAATAATAGAACTTCCTAGAAAATTCCAGCACTATGTAAAACTTCTAGAAAATTTTGTAAAACTTTAAAAAATATTCTGAAAAGTATTATAGAATTTTTTAAGACTTTCCGAAAGTTACAGAAATATTTTAGAACATTGCACTTTTAAGTCTAATGAAGATTTTTTAAATATTCTACAAAAGTCTTATGAATTTTAACTTATATTCGAAGAATAATCTAAAAAAATTTTTCACGAGACTTTAGTAAATGATAAAATATTATTAAACACTCGAAAACGTTTTTTACACTACTAGAATATTTGTGAAAAGTCTAGAATATTGTCTAGAACTTTATAGAACTTGGCAGAATATTTTACAACCCTCTAGAATATTATAAAATTTTCTAGAACATTCTGCATCTTTCCAAAACTTTCTAGAATATCATAGATTTTTTTGAAAAACGTAAAATTTTCTAAAAACATTTATCATCTCAATAGAACTTTCTAGACTTTTTAGAATTCCCTGAAATATCAATTATCGATGTATTAATATGAATAATGTCTATTACTCAACTATTATGAGTTTTGGACAATTTTTCGTTACGTAAAAACCAAATTTGTGAAAGTTTTCAGGTCTCTAGAATAAAACATTTTTAAATTTCTCAAAACGAGTCTATTGTTGTATTGATATTTGATGGATGTTAACGACCCAATGAAAATAATGACACAAATGACGATTATTGAATCCAAATTTCGCCAAAAAATATTTTCTCAACAGAAAAATTGTCAAATCGTTCCTTTTTTCGATACAAGTTTCGAACTTCAAAACTTTATGATCGAAATAAAAAAAAAAAAAGTCAAATGAACGTAAAAATATATCACATACCACAATTACAAATAACCAATCAACGTCATTATTCCAAGTGTCGAAAACCAATTTTCCCAAAAGTTTGTGCACAATGTTCAAAATTTCCAGCGTAAAAAAGCTCGAAACTTGTGTTGCTCGAAATTCGTTTTTTCAGTGTCCCTTGTTTTGTCGGTGTATCGGTGTATGAAAATGTTTATGAACTTGTGAGTAAACGCATTGTTTTGTGATACAATGTCATGAAATAATGTCACCATGAATATTCTAGAAAGCGCACGTGACTTGCATTGCTGTTGTTGTTGGATGTTATATAAATTGAATCGGTGTCAATTTATATTACCTTTGTTGAAATATTTTTTCAATAAAAAACAGCAACAGCGATCGTGCGTGTTGCAAAACCACACCTTGTAGGAGACGAGGACCAAGCCCTGAACGACGAGGAAAACGAGGGGATTAATTACTGGCACACTTCTGTGGGGAGATTCAAATTTGTCATTGAGGAACTCCCGGAACAGTTGCAGTACATTTATACAGTATTAAAGGCGAGTTTTTGCATTTAATGTGTTTCTTTCAGCTGCTAATTTTAGAAGATAGATGTGCCTGACTGTACCTGAATTTTCTACTGATTTTTGAAATCTCTTTTGCTGATACTTTTGGTATCTAATTAAAAATACTTTATCATTAAGTAATTCATGATGATCATTCATTTATTAAATATATTTTTAGTAAACTACTTTTTTTTTTTGAAAATTTAGAAAAATTATACTTCTGTTAAGATCCTGATGAATTGATGTCTGATCGAACTTGATTTTTCTACTGATTTTGAGAATCTCTTTTGATGATATTTTTTGGATATTATTTTAACGATTGACGATTATTTTTTATTTTTTTATTTTTAGTAATCTACTTTTTTTATATAAAAATGTAGAAGAATTATACTTCTGTTAAAATCCTGATGAATTAATGTCTGATTAAACTTGATTTTTCTATTTCGCGAACCTCTTTTGCTAATACTTTTCGAATATGATTGAGAATACTTTATTATTAATTAATTAATAATTATCATTCATTTTTTGAATAAATTTTTAGTAGTTTACTTTTTTCATATGAAAATGGGAAGGAATTATACGTCTGTTAAGATCCTGATGAATTAATGTCTGATTGAACTTGATTTTTCTACTGATTTTGCGAATCTCTTTTGCTGATATTTTTCGGATGTGATTAAGAATACTTTATTTTAAATTAATTGATTATTATAATTTTTTTTATATTTTTAGTAATATACTTCTTTTTATATA
>JABFQI010000502.1:0-11042 GCA_022816925.1 Trichacis sp. ZL-2020 | reverse complement strand
TCATAATTATTAGTTATGGAATGAAGAACAAAAATTGTGTAGCAACTAACAATTATCGTCAATAGCCGATGCACGAAGACGTGAAAAACATTTTGCTTCAACACGCTGTGTTTACAATGACAAGGTAATGTACGCTCCCATTGGTCTGATCACTATAGCTGGTGCGCAGCAGCATAATATGGCGATGCGCAGTAGCGTTTTTCCGAACGTGGCGCACAAGCTTATGAGTGGCAGTGTTGGCAAGTACAGTACTTTAGTACATTTCAGTATTCTCAATTTTTTATTATTAATAACGGTTTTATATCATTGTAAATCGTTAAAAATGATCGTATAATTACTTAAGGCATTGTTTTTTGTAAAGAAATGTTTTTTTTATAGTAAATAAAAATATTTTCATTTAATGAGTAGAAATACAAAGAGCGTTCCGAAAAATGTACCATTTGCGATCAGTTTTCTCTTTCTATCTCATTAACATTAGGAGGGAGTGCTTAACGCGCGTTTACGACGTAGTGATTTATATATAATTATACATGAATATGAATTGTACTAATTATATTTATGTAAAACACGTTTATAAATATAATATATATTTAGGATACACAATAATATAGTTTATATGATATAATATTCATGTAATATATGTACATAATATTTATTTACGACGAGATACATAATATATATATTAGTAAGAACATAAGCATATAATTAAAAATACATATTAACAAATGTATCAATATATTTATAATGAACTTTGTAGCACTTCGTTAAAAAAAAAATATGAAAAACATAAATGTTTGTCGTACATAGATTAATATTTTGTCAATAATTGTTTAATATGAAATTTTCATTATTCATGGTAATATTAAAATTAGTTACTTCATACTCTTCATAACTATTGAAAATTGTTTCAAAAAATGACGAGATTTCTCAAAAAGAAGTCAATTTGTCTAAAATAAAACTTGTCTTCTGACATATTTGTGACTGACGTGTAGAAAATAAAATTTATTAAGCCTTTTTTAGAAAAAATGTACATTCGCAATTTATTTGCTCTATGATAGATTTACACAAATACATAATTTGGATATTCTCAATTTTATTTCATTTCAGGGTTTTAAAAAATACACACATACCAATTGCAAAATAATAATATGATTTATTTTAGTCTCAAAGACCCCAAGATGGGGATGAAGAAATGAATAATTATAAAAATGTAATATATTGTGATATTTGTCATATATTCAGCGAACATTTTACATTAGCAATACAATAACAATTAATCTTATTAATACACGAAGTTTAGTTTTGCTCGCTTCTGCTATGTCTACCGTCAATTTTTATCATTTCCCTCTAACAAAAGGTGACCCGTCTCAGTTCACCGCACAACAAATTATACCATGTCATTTTTTCTCTTTGGGACAATTTCAAAAACTACCTACTAATTACAATAACTTCCAACTAATAAGTACTACATTCCTTGGCTGGGGCAATAATAGGTTTTTTAACTCATGTCTAGTTTTAAAGTCATGTGCAGTTTCTCGAACGA
This sequence comes from Trichacis sp. ZL-2020, assembly GCA_022816925.1. Lineage (NCBI taxonomy): Eukaryota > Metazoa > Arthropoda > Insecta > Hymenoptera > Platygastridae > Trichacis > Trichacis sp. ZL-2020. The sequence goes on along the minus strand of JABFQI010000502.1, from coordinate 9,499 downwards.
ACCCACGGCGATTTGAACATGATCATGAGTCGAAAAAATTGTATTTTCCAATTGAATGTAGCACTAGCGGTTTAAGGGTTTTTCACAGATTTTTCTCGAAGAATATGGAAAATTTCAAGATATCAAGAATTTGAGTATAATTTTTTACAGAAAAGATTTTCAAATAATTACACGCCGTTTCTGTCTTCGTAGCCCGGATGCTCCAGAGAGAAGAGAGAAGATAAAAAAAAACATTTAACTATTCATATTCCCTCTTTCTCCCTCTACAGCGTTCGAACGATAATAAGGCATGCAATTATTCGAAAACACATACTATACAAAATTCTGCTAAAATTCTCACAATATTTCGACTCTTTCGAGACCCTTCTCCAATTACGAAAAATCTAAGGTAAACTCTCAAACATGTGCTAGCTTACATACTTCATCCTGCGGTACAATGTGGGAAAATGCTACCACAGTCAGCAGTGATGAAAACAAGCGCCTATATGACGTCGTAAACGATAGTACATTTTACAACTAGTGTAGTAATAATTTTTGTTCAACTCCGTGGAAGAAATGCTTCATTTCCACACTCTTAAATTGCATTCAACTCGCATTTCTCCACGTTGTTGAACAAAATATCGTCCTTGACTAGTGTGGAACATTTTTTTTAACTCATCTGATTGCAACGCTCGCCTTCGGCTCGCGTTACAAACCTCAGATACGTTAAAAAAAATTTTTCCACACTAGTTAAGGAATATTCTATAGAACACTGTGAAGTTTCAAAAAAGAATTGGAGATGAGTTTCAGAATTGCACGACTTGAACAGTTATTATGTAATGACTTGGACGTTGCGTTTGTACTCTCTAGGGGGTATACACATAACACTCAGGTAATGGTTCAGGTAACCTGGAATGATGTTGTGGTACACACATTAATCGACCTTGCATTTGTGACTGCAGGATAGGATCGACTATTAATTCTTTGCATATCACGAGATTCAGTTCTTTGTTTCACAGCGTGGGAGATATGCACGTTTTTCCGCTGCTGACTGTTTGGAGTGCATTTACCCACATGAAGCAGAGTCGAATCCTTCACTCGTGCCAATAAGTTCTCTTGACTCATTATCGCACTACTCGAGGTATATACTATTAACTGAGTCATTGTCGATGATCGCAGCGTTGAATGGGGCCTTCATCGTCGTTAAAAGAGTCCTTCAAAATAGCTGCGTACAAATTTTTGTTTCACAAATGCTTGTCAGTGATTGGAACAAGTTGATTTCGGAAATCCCATTCTTGGAGCTCGTGGAAGAAAAGTCTCAGGGCCTAAAAGTAAAACATATGTTCAAATAATGATTGTCTTTGGTGATGCCCATAAAAGACGTCATGTTTTTTGGGGAAGTTTTCGACCCCCCCCCCCCTTGAGTAACGTCACAAATGCACAATGTCAAAAATACGAAGAGTATAGAGTTTATACACATTAACAGGACAGATGTATTGTATTGCAAAGCAATTTTTATTTGAAATTATTGACTTTTTATAATTCTTCAATCATCCTATAACATCTGACAACATTCTTAGAATTTTTGAAGAGTATGTACAGGTTTTTTAACTGTAGACTTTTTGAAACATTTCTATGAAAAATTTCAGAACATCAAAAAACATATTACAACATTGTAGAACCTTTTTCTAGCTAGGATTTTTTTTGACATTCCTCAAAAATTATAAATCAATCGAGATTTATCATTATTATTTTTTAATCCATTTTATTTTTATTTTTTAGTCCATTCAAGAACTCAATCAACTTTCTAAGATATAGCAGCCCTTTTTCAGTGGTTCTAAAACTTTCTAGAAAATTTTAGATTATTGTTGACTCTTCTGGAACATTTCAACATCATACAATATTTTAGAACTTTCAAAAACTGTCTTGAATTTGTTTCGAACATTATTCTAGAAAGTTTACAATGTTCCTGGGCGTTATACTACATTCGTGGACCTTCCAGAGCTTCTTGCGACCTTGTTGTTTCGGAAAAATGTATAGTTCAAACCTTGTTTAAACATTTTAGAATTGCCCAGAATAGTTATCTGGCTAAATTTTTTTCGCTTTTCAAGAATGCTGTTAAAAATTCGAATTTCTTTAATAGCCTTCTGAAACATTTGAGAACTTTATAAAACTTCATACAATTTTCAAAGAGTTAACAAGAGTTTTCGAATTTTCTTACAAATTTTTTATATAATTTTGAAGCTCCTGGAATATTACAAAACCTACACAAGCAATATTCCTTCATGTATATTGCAAACAATTAAAAAATTCCTTCAACTAAATATTATTTTTTGTCCAAAATTCCAGTCAACAGTTTTATGGAAAATTCTCGATTTCTGGAAAAAAGCATGACATGATTGTAGAATTGTCTTGCGAAAATTGTCATACACATTCATTCCAAACAATTGAAAAATGGAAAATGTATGTACAAGCATTCGAATAATCATCCAAATCTTTTTACATATTCAATAATCAAAAATTTCCAGGTACGTATGACAAAATTTTCTACGATTTTAACAATCCAGTATTAAGAAATAAACAACTGATGTAAAAACATTAGACAATTGTCAGCGCTGCTCCTAGTTTTTAAAAGTTAAAACTTTCCCTGACATTCATTGCTTTAAAATAATATTATGAGATGATATTGCGCAACTGTAATACAAGAAATCTTGAATTTTCCTTTAAAGATATTCGTAGATAAGTCGATGATTCTTTTATTGTTTACAATGTTTCACAATGTTTTTTAAGGATTGCAGTGTATGTCAAACATTATTTTTCAAATTCTGCAGATAAGTAACAGCAGAAACTTAAACATCTGGGAAGAAATTTTGCATTTTGTCGAATGTTTAAAATTATATGTGGATACCACTGTTATAAAAATTAATATTCCAACTAATTTAGTTTTGTAAATTGTAATTCAAGTTCTTAAAATTTATTTTCAAGGTACTTTAAAAATTCTGTGAAAATTTTAAAGTACAGATAAAATTCCACTATCTGCTCTATGGATTTTCCGGTTGCATGAAGGTAATTAATAAAAATGAAGCTAATGACTCAGATGGCGCTGGCGTGCATTGTTTGTTAATAAAACTGCCAGAAAAGCTGTTACTTGTTTAGAATCGCGCGCCCTTGCAAGGACTTTTCTTTTACATTTCGATCGCGAGAGTTAAGAAAGAAATAATTTCAGTGTTCAAAGTTAAGAGGTCGAACTATATTCAGCAGTTTGTGAGCTTAAAAACATATTTCTTTTAAATATTTTGGAAAATCCTCGCAATTTCCTGAAATCGCGAATTTCGGTTCAGAAATATTCAATCCAGATGGTTGTTGGTTGTTGGAAACTTCGACGTCATATTTATTCTCATATTCGCAAGGTAAGTGAAGATATTTCAATTTTTTAATGTAAAGCTAGAGCCGCGTTGCATTTTCAGTACACACAATGGAAAAATCAGTTAAATTAAAAGGATGAGTCATCAAATTATTATGCATTTCAATTTAAATAAATTTTTGTACTACGTTCTTCTGTGCCAAAAAAAGTTAATCAATTCGTAATGTACATAAAAATGACAGATTTTAAGAGAATGTTTCGATACGTGTATGAATAAAATTTTTTATAGTGAAATTGAAACGAATATTGAGCGCCATATTTGGTAAACTTTGTTTTTCAAACAATGACTCATCCAATTTAATTGTTGTTTACCAAATGTTCATGCTACACACCATATTTCTCTATATAGACAACAAATAATGTGAACTTTAATTTTGCTACCTCTGAAATGTAAGAATTTTTTATCAATTTTTGAATGCAGTGGAATTTGTATGTAGTGGAACTTTCGATTACATATTTTTTGGTACGCGTCAATAACATATAAATAATAGTTTATTCTTTAACTAGTGTGGAAAAATTTTTTTTAACGAATATAAGGTTTGTAACGCGAGCCGAAGGCGATCGTTGCAATCAGATGAGTTAAAAAAATTGTTCCACACTAGTCAAGGACGATATATTGTTCAACAACGTGGAGAAATGCGAATTGAATGCCACTTAGGAGCGTGGAAATGAAACATTTCTCCCACGGCGTTGAACAAAAGTTAGTCTTCATTTTCGAGTCGTTCTGTACTTCAGCTTTTAATGTCTGGTAATTTCACTATCCGAAATTCACTCTATCAAATTATTAAATAAACAGAATTCTCAGAAACTTTAACTTTTTGACGTTTTTTGGTTGGATTCGCAGCTACCGAAATTCTCCATAATTCAAGTACCTACAGTTGATTAGTGAAACATACATCCTAATTTTCTTCTCATTCTCTAATGAACCCTTAAAACTTTGTAAATGAATAGATGTTCGGTTATTGTAATGGTTTTACAATTTTCTGTATTGAGTCGAATTCGACGCGAACAAAATACTCAAGTATCGATGTAACAAAAGTTTATGAATGTAAAATAAATTCCGATAGTCATCGAATCGCAAGAAAACCCTTTCCAATCCGTGAATAATCCGAATTTTCGTAAAATTAATTGTTTCAGTGTTGTCTTAACTTTTGTTTCAATTCGACGCAACACAAAATATCCTGGAGTAAATTAACGACATTTCAAAATGTTCAAATAAATCTCAATAGTCTTTGAATGGTTGAGGAAACTCTTTCAACTAAATACAGGAATAGAAATGTCATAGAATGAATGTTTTTAAAATTATGTTTTTCTTTTGTCAAATTCGAGATGGAAAAATGTATTACGAATGGAATTAGGGAAAGTTTGCAATTTTGAAAATGATCATAATAATTGGTAAATTGTGGAGAAAATCGTTTCAACTTTGTAAATGAAAACAATTTTAAGAAATATATATATAATAAATATATTATATGTTTTGAGTAATTTTTAAATTTTGTATAAAATTCTCATACAATATTGAGTGTGATTTTCAGAGCATACTTCAAAAATAGGAAAATCTCATTATTCTTTCAAGTTTCCCTGTGTAATAATTTATTTTTCAAACTTTTTATTATTCACTTCTTAAATGTGTCAATCTTTTTAACGATTTTCTCGAGTCTCAAGGTGGGAGCGTTGAGTTTTCAAAAATTCATTCAGTCAATATGAAATACCCCATATATATTTTGAAGCTTCATTCGGTCATCTTAAAATTACTTATCAAGTCAGCAAATAAGCGTAAAGAAAGGATTTTGAATTATGACCATATATTTGGTTTGTTACTACAATTGCTACAATTCGTGTCTACAGACTTTTATTCAAATCATTTTTCACGAGAAAATGCTTTTTTCAGAGACAAATTTGACCACATGCATTTTTTCACATTTTTTAAACACACTCTGTAGACATGAATTGTAGCAAATGTAGAACCGAACCACATGGATGAACAAAATCGAAAATTATTGAAAAAATACAAAAATTTAATCTTTGAAAAGAGTAAAAAAATTTGAAACAATAGCAAAAAGTACATTTTTTGAGCATTTATTGATTGAATTAGTGATTTCAAGTCAACCAGAACGCGATTTTAGATCACGTAAGGGTGTTTTTTACAATGGTTACATACATATCTCAAACATTCCCCCCCCCCTGACTCGAAAACATTCATAAATTGCAGTCAATAAAGTTAACAGTAGTACCTGTTGAATTGTTTCATGGCTTTATTAAGTAACAAAATATAATTACCTACAGCATGGATGACCTGCACGATTTCCCGAATGCAAACGATGAACAAATTGACATTCTTCTTGGAAATAATGACGTTGCTATGGAAGAAGATGGAATAAACGACGACGCACACGAGGCAGACTTCCAGGAGGAAGAAAATGTCCCTGCTGCTGAACATAATGGAGAACATGTACATGGTCGCGGGCAAGGTCGTGGAAATAGAGGAAACGTACGTGGAAGACGTGGAGGAAATGTTCGTGGACGTGGAGGGCGTGGTCGTGGTCAGGTAGTAAATGCTGGTCAGAATATCGAGGTGGATGCAAATCAGGGACGGCAAAGATTTCGACGGGCATGGCTTGATTTCCCAATGTTTCGGGATTGGCTGCAACCTGGACCAGACGAATATACTGCCCGATGCACAATTTGTCCAAACGACAAAGTACTGCGTGCACATCGGAATATCCTGAGACGGCATGGGGAGATGCATATACGTAGAGGACATATAAATCAAGCCCTCAATGAAAATGTCGCCGATCCACTACCTAATGGAAACGCCGAGAATGCGGTCAGGGAACAAGTGAAGCGGTCCGAATTGATTTTTACAGCATATTTCACCCAGCAAAATTTTTCATTTCACTCGGCGGTAGACCTCAACAACATTATTAGGAATGCTTTTCCAGGGTGCGAAATAGCGGAAAATTTCAAACTTGGAGAAAAAAAAATGAAAGAATTGGTGTATGTTATCGCCCTCTCTCAGAAAGAAAAATTAATTAATATTTTGAGAAATAGTAAATTTGGTATTTTAGTGGACGAAACAACAGACACGTCCAACAAAAAATGCTTAGTTGTTATAGTTCGATACTTCGACCCAGACAAGAACGAAATGAGGAGCTCAGTGTGGGCACTCTGTGAAGTGCATGAGACAGGACAAATTGAAGCAAATGCAGATGTTCTGTACAACAGGATAATGGGTACCTTCACAAAGCATGGAATTGACACTGACAATTTCATGGCATTTGAATCAGACACGTGTAACGTAATGATGGGAGCTAATAATTCTGTAAGGACACGATTTGAGGCGGATTGTCCTGGTATTACTATTTGCAAATGCACTTGCCACTCGCTGCATTTGATTGCCCATCATGCGAGCATGGAACTCCCCGCATTTGTTCTGGAATTATGCCGCAGTGTATATAATTACTTCCGTAGAAGCCCTGCACGATCCCAAAAACTGCTCGACCTACAACAGGAAATGGATGCCGAGGAGCACAAAATTTTGGGACCTTCAGGAACTCGATGGCTCTCGATGCAGAAAGTGGTGGACCGCTTCTTGGAGCAGTGGAAAGTGCTGAAACAGTACTTCCGCACCGAACATGAAGGAAATCCAGATGATGCCAACGTACTGGAGATCCACGCGCGATTTGACAACGTCCTGACGAAATGTTACTTTTTATTTTTGCAGTTTGCTCTCTCCACTGTGGTGAACCTAAATAGAAAGTATCAATCCGAACGAGTTCTTTTACATGAGTTTGACGAAGAACGGAGAATGCTTTACAACTCGCATGTCAGGTACCTTGTACACATGAACCGCCTCAACGAAAATGAGTATACAACCTTCGACCCAGAGAATGAGTACCTGCAACGCCCCTCAAGATTTGTCAACATTGGAAACCGAGCACGGGCATTGATCGAACGAAACCGGGCGCTCATCAACGATGAAGATCTCGAATTGTTTTATAACTCAGCCAAGAGGTACCATATTGTGACTGTGCAACAACTTCAACAGAAATTGGATTTGGACAATGCGACCTTCCCAATGCTCGCTTTCTTGGACCCTACAAACGCTCTCAGCCAAGATTTCCACAACGAAAACCAGTATGGCATGAACATCAGAACGGTCGTGGAGGCTTTTCCACGCTCCTTACTTGGTTATAACGATAACTACGTGAACAATATTGATAATCAGTGGGACCTTCTGACAGACTTAAGGAACAGGCCAGACATCCAACAAGTTGTCAATGATCCCATCAAGTTTTGGGCAGCAATTCGGGAACTGAGAGACGATGACGGAGTCCAATTCCTGTTTGCTGTTGGCCAATTCGCGTTGGACATCATGACCCTCCCCCACTCGAATGCAGAATGCGAACGTATTTTCAGCAAACTCAAACTGATAAAGACTGATACTCGCAACAAGTTGGAAACGATTCGAATAGAAAGTCTACTTTTGGCATCTCAATACGTGAAAGATGTTGGAGGCGCAGCCAACTTTTTACCAATACCTGCAATGTTGGCTCGTTGCAACCAGCAAATGTACCGCCAGGTAGCCCGAGCTATGGGCCATATTGTTGGAGAAAACGTCGGCGACGAATTAGTGGAACCTGAAGAAGAGGATGAAGAAAACGAGGAAATTCAAAGTGGAAATGAACAAGAAAGCGAGGATGAAGATGAGCAGGTTCCCTTTGATGTCGACGAATTTGTTTTCAACAACTACCAGAATATGGACCATGAAATGTAAGTCCACGAACCCAGGCCACTTGGATGCACAGCGCCATTTCGACGGTCTCATAATGGCGCTGTGCAACTAGCCCCGATATAAATTTACCTTGTACAATTTTAGAGCCAAAATTGGATGCAACTGAAATTTCCTCTCATTGAAAAATATTTATCTAAAGATAATTGTTAATAATTATTATCAAATCAAAAGACTTGCAGCAGCATTCAATTCTGGTGTTAAAATCATATTGGATCGAGGTTTGGCGAGTCAATTAACACTCAGCACATAATTTTTCTTTCATTATTTTTGTTTGTTTGTGATACTTATAGGATGGAACAGCTTGGTTGATGTTGCACTAGCCACAGATTTTGATCGCTCTGAAAGACCAAATCATCCACTCCCCCATGTGCCAATTGAGAGCCATGTAGACAGCAATCCTGTAAAATCACAAAATAATGAGGAATGGTAGATTATGCTGTTGCCTCGTAACAGCAGTTTGTAATATTTTATCGTTATGTAGTGTCATCTACATCTGAAGTTTGTACATAATGTAGATTTAGTTGTAAATATTGTATATAATGTAAGTCATAGAAATGTAGTTTTATTTACATTCCATGTTTGTAAATATTTTAGATGTAGTCTTTGTAAATACTGTATACAATTCAATGCATAGACAAGTAGTTATATGTACATTTCATGTTTGTAAATATTGTTGATGTAGTTGTTGTAAATATTGTATATGATTCTACGCATACATGCACTTTTTCAGTGATATCATCTGAAATAATTTCCTACATACATAAATATCATCTGAAAATTGCAATTCTGATTTTAATGATATATGTATTACATTTTTAAAGTGAAAGTTATTGTTGAAATAAACTTTGAGATTGGTCACTCGGAGCCAAAGATTTTCCGTAGAAATGGAAATAGATTAATCAAGCTTTCGACCCAATACGGGTTCTCTTCAGGATTTTAGTAGAGTGGAACAATATTAACTCACGTTTATGTCATTCCACTTTACCAAAATCCTGAAGAGGATCCGAATTGGGTCGAAAGCTTGATCGGACATTTGGCAATAGTCTGTAATTCATGAATTACAAATTATCACAGCCAACAAGGTAGGTATCAGTTTTGTTTTTTTTGCTATTTGCCTCGTGCACTGGTTTTTATCGGCATTTAATTAATTGAATAGTAGTTTCAATCAATTAAACCATGATACAAACCAATGCACGAGGCAAATTGTCCGATGAGAGAAAAAAAAAATGATACCTACCTTCCTGGCTGTAATGGTTTGTAATTCATGAATTCCCAACTTTTGCCCAATTCCCGATCCGGCT
>JABFQI010000501.1:0-11062 GCA_022816925.1 Trichacis sp. ZL-2020 | reverse complement strand
TATCTTGCTTATTTCAATGGTTCCCTTGTCCCGGCCTTTTTTCCTGAAAATCTAGGGACTCGGGTCTAGGACGATCTTTCGCGCCTAGATTCGATTGCCACGGTAACTGTTCCGGCAGTTCGTGACAAATGGGCCATGCTGCGCATGTGTGCGCATGCCGCATGTTACAATTTACAAATAATCATGGCCGCCCGGACCCCGGTTCCGTTTTAACCACTTTCTGCCCGCCGGAGTTTCTGGCATTTTCGGGCAGGTTTCGAGACGTTTGTCTCAGTCTTTTGTGATTACCCAAAGTGCAGTGAAAAATTCTCCCCCTAACCCCTCTGCTGAGCTAAATATGCATATTTAATGGTGCCTGGATTACAATCATAGAGTGACTCTTACATTTCAAGTAAGTTTAAAAGCACGTGATGCACACTTAATTATAACTTTTATTATTTCATTTGGGCAGATGATGTTCCCTTCTTTTCTGAGTTCTTCTTTATTCCTTTGGGGTCGTCCATAAAATACGTCTCACGTTTAGGGTGAGGGGGCGGAGAAGGGTCAATCCAAGTTTGACAAGTGTCACACTTCATTTCAGGGCCCCACAACTCCCATAAGAGCCTGTAGGAACAATAATTCCTCCCCACTTTTCCCGCAAAAGCGTTTCCAGTGCCCGCTCGCAGGTCGCGCTGACGCGAGAGAATACGGTGGTGGGAGTAAAATATCGCGCGCGCGCGGTCAATTTTAAATTTTTAAATTAAAAATTCAACATTGCTAACCGTTTGTATTTATTGAAAACATCTTTTATATTATAATTTCGTTACTTTTTGACTACAAAGTCACATGTATCATCATAGACATCATGTAGGTCCAAAATTCATGGAATATGTAAAAATTATTTTATATAATTTCACTAATACATTTTTCGGCATAACATAAAATTGAAAAAATATTTGAAATTGAATCAATGCAAAATTATAAAAAATCGATTGAAGTATATTAACTTGAAAAAATGTGAAATCGAAAAAATTCTACAAGAAAGAAAAACGAGACAAGGAAATTTAAATTTTTAAAAATCGTAACAACCAATAATTATAAAAGGTTTTATTTAACAAAACAATTCTTGTCATGTCATGCATGAAAATGAAGGTTCAAGCTGTTATTGGTGTTTAATAAAATACGAATCCTATCCAAGAGTAATTATACGCACAAAAAAAGTTTTCAAGGCTTTTTCAAATGAACTGTTAAATAATCCGCTGTAATGAATACTATTTATTCGTAGTGATTTACAGACAACGATATTGATCAAAAAATTTCTTTATCACACATTTTACAGAACATTTTATTGAAGTCGATTCTTATAAATTTACATAACATCCTTACAACATCCAAAAATTTCCTTACAACAATTTTTTTTTTCTGAGGAGCCTTTTAAAAATTTCTTACAATTTTGAAATTTTATAAGGTAACCCTTTCCATTATTTCGAAATCCTTCTACGGGTTCTTTAAACCTCATAAAAATCGTTTTACAAAATTTTAACAAGGTTTTTGAAACAACTTACAACGTAATTAAAATTCCTTGTACGGTATTTAGATTAACTTATAAAGTCTTTAGAATTTTTTAAAACGTTACCTACTAAGATTCCTACAATTTATTAAAACATTCTTACACTCTCGTTGTCATCAACTTTCGCAGCAACGAAAAAATTAACTACTACACTTTGCACGATTATTCGTCGTACAAATGTTAAAATAAATACAGATTTTGTACAGAGAACATTGAAAATTACCCTAGTAACTCCGATTCTTATAAGTATTTACAAATTTATACATTCGACTCTCCCAAGTTTCAATGGTAGGTTATGTGTTTATTGAAAGATTTTTATGTTGCAGAGTGCATTTACAGACTATTCAATAAACGTTTAAATCAAATAGATGAATAAAACAAAAATTTTTCTCATGATTCAATTGAATTTTTCCACAATAACCAAAAAATTAATTTTTTTTTACTCAAACTTTTTCAGAAAAGATTAATTATCACAGTCAATTTTAATATTTCCGCGTTTTTTCACGTAATTTACATATTTTAATGTCATAAAAGTAAAATAATCATATACAATTTTTTAGATACAAACAGGAAGTTTCGTTTTCACTTGAGAGAGATTTTGTTGACATACGAGATAGAATTTGATGACATTTGAGAGAGTGTGACATTTGAGAATGTGAAATTTGGGAGAGTCGAGTGTATAATATTTTTTTATTATAATAAGACGACTTAATGAAAATATTACAATTTTCCAATTTTCATTAGGTCTAGTCCTGCTACAATTTAATAGCATTTTCATTAGGTCACATAATAAAGAGTAAGAAATCTTATAACATTTTGATTATGTTGCGCAATAAGAATTGACAATCCTTATTACATTTTCATTACGTCCATTACCGTATACTACATGGCAATGTTAGAATAAATTTGCAAATCTTTCAAGAATTTAATGGATTCTTATACAAATCAGAGCTACTGCTGCAATTTTTGACTTTTTTTAATTTTTGAAGAATGTATGGATTTATGCATTTCCTTCGTAATTTCAAAATATTGATTATAAAAACTAAAAATTTTTCGGCAAGATTTTTAAACATATTTTACCACTAACTCTTATACAACTTCTTGTGATGTTTGTTAGCGAGAAAATGCTGTTCTTGACGGTTTTGGAAATGAATTATTTTGTTTGGCGATATTTCAGAGGGGAAAACGTTTTTACATTGATTTACAATAGGCGAATATTTTTTACACGAGATCACACGATGTTACACGAAATTAGACGAGATTACAAAGTATAATTTTGTAAGTTGAATAAGAAATAGAAATACTTCAATTTGCAAAGCTTATTTCAGAAATAATATGCACGGTTATAAAAAAGAGATATTTATTAGAAAAAGAATACGAAACTTTTTATACATCTTGCACAATATTAAAAACGATCACATTTCAATATCAACGATTGACTCTTCTTATTGAATGCAATTCAAATAGTTTTTTTAATATTACTTCCTGGTGTTCCTCCTGGTGCTGTTGGTAAATTTTTTCATACTGCTCATTCTTGGAACTTATATTTTATCCTGTAAAAATTAGTATTTGTAAAAAATCACGTGAGAAACTGAGTATAACATTTTATTTTCTAATTTCAGTTCCATAAAAACATAAAATTGAATTTCTGGTTTCTAAGAAAATAAATTCAAACAATTATCAAGGTAAACAATTAATTACTCGTATTGTGTTAAAAATGATTTGAAAATAGTAAATGTTTTATACGATAAGTTGACTTCTAATTTATCAAACAAAAATTATTACCCCTGTTATTTTATAGTAATTGAGAATGAAAGTCGACTCGTTTTGCATCATGATGTTACAAAAAAACGCAGTCAAAACACATACACAGATACATATACACTTAGAAAGGGTTACGGTTCAACAAAAAAATAGAGATTAAGGGAACGTTCCTGTAGTACGTCATCAATTTTAAGAATATTTTTACCTCCTCCCCCCCATGTCATCAATCGTCAACATTCTCAGGCCCCCCTCGATGACGTCAACAATTTTCTCATTTTTGCTTTTTTGCAAAATTTTTAAATTTAAAAATGTTGACGTCAACAATCCTATAGCCCCCTCCCCCCCCTTGTCATCATCTGTCAACAATTGCTTGACCCCCTCCCCCCTCGCCCTAGTCGTGATGACGTAATATGGGAATGTCCCCTAATGTACTGATATTTTCAAGCAGTTTGTTTGGTTTGCTGGTGAAAATTGTTCATCATTTGTAATTTTTTGCAAGAACGGCAACGTTTCGACAATTATGAATCGAATGCAAATGCGCAGTTTAGAATTTTTTATGCAGCCTACATTCGTCAAAATACAATTACGAAAAATATTTTAATAAATGTTACAAGTTATAGATTTCAAAAAATGTTACAGTAAAATCTTTCTAAAATCTTTATAAGGAATTAATCAGTTCATTCAAGCTACGTTTGATTGAAAAAGTCAATAATTTTCCACCTCAACTTACTTTATCAGGAGTACCAATATGGGCAATCTCGTCATCCAGAACGAAACGACGATTTCTTTCGGGGTGGCTTTTGAAATAAGAGGTTGGAGGAAGAAACAGATCATCTTTTCTATCAGCTTGTCCACTAAACAAAAAATGAGCATTAATTATTTACCATATTCCAGAAAAATCCAGCAATTTATACAATGTTCGATAAGATTCTATAAATTTTATGAATAGTCCAGTATGTTTTGGGATTTTTCAGAATGTTAAATAATATTTTAGGAACTTTTAGCAAGTTTTCAAATGCTTCAAACGTCTTTAGAATATTCGAGTACATAAGCAATAACAGAAAGTTCTAAAATGTTTTATTAGCTTTCAAATAATTTTAAACAGTTCAATGAAGTTTTAAAATATTGTTTAAAGTTGAATGGAGTTCTGAATCATTTTTGATTTTAAAACTTCTGAAAGTTCCAACACTTTTTTTAGAAATTTTTCGAATATTTCATGAGAGTATAGAATGTTCTAGAAAGTTCGATAGAGTTTCAAAATGTACCAGACAGTTTCGATAGTTTTAGGTTCAACACAGAGCTTGAATATTCTGCAATTTTTTGAAAAAGTTCTACAAAGTTTAGAAAAGTCCTAAGAAATTCCAACAAGTTTAATGATATTGATTTTCTAGAAAATTCCAACGAGTTTTGAAATATTAAACAAGGTTCTAGAACATCATCGCATTTTTGAAGAAGTTCTAGAAATATGAAAAACTATATTCCATCAATGACTGAAATGTTTTTTGAGTTTCCAAAAGTTTTGGCAATTCCCTAAAAAATTCTAGAAAATGTTAATAAGTCCAGGAACTTTCTAGAAGGTTCAGCAATGTTCCAGAAAATTTTATCAAGTTCTAAACCGTTTTAGAAGGCTTTCAAATCTATAAAATATTCTCATATTATCTCGACGATTTAGTGAAGTTTTAGGGTGTCTAGAAGTTTTTAGTTTCAAAGTGTTTGATAGGTTTTAGAATATTCTGGTATGTTCTACGATTGTGCAGAAACTTCCAGAAGGTTCAGTTAAGTCTTAAAAAATTCCAGGAAGTTTTATAAAGTTCTGAAATATTAAAAAATATTCTAGAATATTTTAGAACAGTCCAAACAATTTCAGCTAATTCAAGAAAGTTGTAGAAGATTTAAAAACGTCCTAGAAGGTTCCAGAATATCTTGGAATGGTCTAGAAAATTGGAGAAGACTTTAAAAAGTTTCAGAATTAGAATTTCTCTCTAGAATTTTCTATAAAGCTGCAGACGGTGCAAGAAAGACCTATAAAATTCTTTAAAGTTCTAGAAGGTTCCACAACATTTTTAAATTATGCACCTAAAAAATTTTAGCAGATTTTTAAAAAGTTAAAAAATTTTTCTATAATTTCAGAAAAAGCTAGAATTCTAGGAATTTCAAAAATATCTTAGAAAGTTCCAGGATGTTCTAAAATATTTTATAATTTTTCAACGAGTTTTGGAAGATCTTAGACAGTTTCAGAATGCTCTGGAATTTTCCATAAATTTCTAGAAAGTTGAAAAAAGTTTTAGAAGATTCTAGAAACTTTAAGAATATTTCATAAAGTTTCAATACATTCTAGTAAATTTTCAAATTATTGAAAATTTGTTAAAAGCTCTAAGAGGGGTAAAAAATGCTAGAAAATTTTTGAATTTCCTAAAGAGTTACAGACTTATTTAGAATTACCAAGAAACTTTTGAAAGTAGAAAAAAATTTTTAATATTCTGTAAAATACGAAAAAGTCTTGAATTTTAAAAATGTTTTAAAAATTTCTAAAACTTTCAGAGTATTCTGGATTTCTTCAATTCTAGGAGTTACAAAAAAAATTCCTACAACAATTAAGAAAGTTTTAGTGAGGTCTATTGAAACGTTAAAAATTATAGGATGTACAAGAATGTTTCACAAATTTCAAGAAGTTTCCAGAAAGTTCTTAAATTAAATACTTAAAAGTTTTAGATTATTTTAGGATATAGTGACAAAATAATTGAATGGCAGTGCCATCTAATATTATGTAGAACATGATCTATTTTTATATCTTTTGCAATAATAATAATCGAACGAATAATGTATAAACACCTGCAATCCACACTTGTTGCCTCCAAATCCGAAGTTGCTTGTTGAGTCACGTACGAGAGGTCCAGTCGCTTCCTAACAGCTCCTCTTGTCCTCGGTTTAACATCCTCCTGGTCTATTTCCGGGGTTGTGTAGACGTAATCTGCATCCAAAGCAAATTACGTTATCTCATTTTTTTTCTTCAATATTTTAAATTTTATTTCAAACTTTTTGTTTTTCAATACTTATTTCTTAAATATCTTTAATTCATTTTGATTCTCATTCCAATTTTGGAATTCAAATTCTTCAATATTCTAGTTTTTAAATTGGAAATTGCTAATTTATTATTGTTCGTTCAATTTTTACAACTACAGATGATACATTTTGAAAATATTCTGTTCTTTTTTTATAACTAAATAATTTTCAATTGTTATTTTGTTTTTTCTCGAATCATCTTTATTATTCAATATATTTTCTACTTTGTTTTTGAAATTGAAATGATTTAATACAAATTTTACGAATTTCCATGATTTATTTCCAATTTTCTTTTCATTGTGAGATTTCAATTCTTTGACATTCCAATTTTTTAACTTCAACACGCGGGAGACTTCTTCTACTTCTTTAAATGTTACTATCTTCGTGTTTTTTATTCATAATTATATAATTTAATTCCTAATCAATTAGTTCGTTTGATTAAATATAATACATATTTCGAAGTTTGTAATGGAATAAGTGGATCATATAAGTACAACAGACAAATGAAAATGAGTTTAAAAAAATCAAACACTTAGAATGTTGAACAATATATGATGATACAAACTTATATTGTTATATTAGTTTGAAAAAATTTTTACATTAAATTTTCTAGCTTCCACGTTTATAATTACAACAAGTCATAAAAAGAACATGTCGCATGAAAATAGGGCAAAAATCTTGACTCATAATTTTCAAACTTGAATTACTGGTTTTACCTTTAACATTTATACTCGTTCGTAAATTCTGCATGTTTTTGCCAGATATGCTCATTGCATTAAATATTTTTCTAGCTTCATAAAAACATCTGACTTTTCCGGGTTTTCCAGTTTCCAAGATTTCATGACCACCCTGACGTTCGTAAACGTCATCTCGTCTAAGGTCTTCCTTGGTAATAGCTTGTTACATTGTGATAAGCTCGTACCTAAAAACGAACACGATTTTTTATCAATTCACTTTTGCAAGTAATTACTATATTGTTGAATTTATCAATCGTGCTTGCACGATTTGGTTCTTTCATTCGTTTTCTTGATTACGAAATCACATTTCAAAGAAATCTTCCCTAGCAACTCGGGTTTTTATAAGAATTTTTAAAACCTTCGAAAATCACAAATTTTAATTAAGTGGCCTCGTATAATGATGACAAGGTTTTTAAATTTGTATCACATTGGTTTCATAAGAAACTTACAAAAATAAATATTTTTTACGAGGTTCCCGAAGAGTTTCATAAGGATTCCACAAATCTTTAAAAAACTCAAGGAAATTTTTAATGATTACCTCACAAAATGTATAATACATATTTCCCAAACCCTTATCAAATTATTCGGGAACAATATAGAAAATATTAATTATTATAAGGTCCTGACAAAACCAGTCTTATGAAAATTTTAAAACATTATAAACACTTCATAAGGCCAGTTGATAAATATTCGTGACCTTATAAACTTTTCACATTTCTTATGAATTTCTTATAAAGTCCAAACAAAAATCGGAGTTTTAGAGTTTGAAAAATTCAAAAAGATTTTTCGAATGTACGATTAATAATTACTTCGTAAAAAAAAAATAAAGAAATACTGTTCGACAATAAAGATTTATGAAAATTTTGCAATATCAAGTTTCCCGCACATGTGAGTTGACTGTAGTAAAATAACTTTCACATTGTACAAAAGATTTTATCTTTACATGGCACTTCTCAAGGTTCGGTTAGATTGCGTTTACGAGAAAAGGCAGAAATCGAAGAGAGTGTAAAAAATCTACAGGTCGTACATTTCAATATCTTCGTAACTACAAACCAACAACATTTATCAACTCTTTACTCTGGAACCTTCGTCAACTACATGAATCCTAATAAAAAAATTGCCAGTAATGTTGCTGTAATTACAGCGTAGTAAGACATTATTTCTTTGTCTGAATATTTGGTGGCCCTGAAAAGGGCCGATTGTTTTTTTTTGTCCAGTCTTTCAAACTCGTGTTGGCTTATCTTGTGACCGCCTTCGTTCCCTCTGTAACTGCGTGTTTGGGCAATTATCCCGGAAAAAGAAACCTCGAACTGGTTTGGTTTCGGAACCTTTGCCTCGGTTGGGATCCGTTGAAAAAGATCGTTTAAAAAACTACTCGTGATACTCGTAGATGTCGCCAAAATTCTCGTGACCGGGCGAACTCGCATCAAAACCTTGATAATGAAGTAGCTGCAACCTTCCGCTTTTCTTTCCTTATTAATCGTGGCCTATTTCACAGCAGCGCTACCTAGGAACAAATCTATTTAACAACCATTAATGTAAATGACATACGATAAATTTCAATGAGAGCCTAGGAGTTAACAGTCAACATACTTTTTTGGCACATTTTGGCTCATCTTTATTGAAACCAAAATTTTGTCGCTTAAAATGAATGTATTCTATGACAATAATTTGTTCAACGAAAAAAGAGAAAAAGGCAAACGTTCGAAAGGATTTTGGTACTAATTTTGTTATCATGATTTTCAATGCCGGTTATCGAAGATCATCCAACCACGGTTAGAGAATTCACTATTTCTGATTTACTTGGAATTAAAAGGAATCCTTAAAAAATGCTGAAAATACTATTTCACCGTGCACGTGATTCATTTCCACATATCGATTTCAAGATCGATGTTCCTTCATGGCTTGCCGATTTTTTTAATTACTAGCTCACAATATCGTGGTTCTTTTATCGACAACTGTGGTGTTCATGTAGCATTAATTAATATTTTCAAATTCAATTCAAGGAACATTATACAACTTTCACCAATTTTTTTCAATTCAAAAAATTTTTTTTCACAACTGCACAATATCTTGTAACTTTTTCACACCTTACAATCTTTCCATACCTTTGGTAAATATCCTCGAACTTTCTACAACATTCTAGAATATTGCAGATAATTTGCACTCAGAGAAATCATCCATTTAATTTCAGAGGACGATTCCCTAAACTTGAATATACTGAAAATCAGCGGAAATCCTCAGAAATTGCGGAAATTATTCTCAATTTCAGAGTCGCGGTATTCCAAATGTCAGAATAAATTATTCTGAATTTCGGATGCAGGTTCTACTCTAATTCAACTTCCGCGACTCATTTAACTAATTCAGGGTGTCTAGCGATCTGGGATTTTCGAATTCCCCGTTTTCTCCCGGTTCTTCCTGGCTTTCCCGGTTATGAATTTTGTTGGTTTATATAGGGTTTAACTATACATGAAATGCAAAGAATCGCTTTTAATATCGTTAGAGCGTTTTTCTTAAAAAATATGATATCAAATACTTCACACTCTAATATAATATGTCACAGATTTTAATTTCTAAGATAGTTCTTTATTAGTCAATTTGAAAAACTATTCATATTATATATTACAGTTTTACAACAAAAATCAAAATACTACAGTTTGTTGAATAGATGTATCACATAAATTCACAAAAGTCTCAAAAATAAAGGAAAATCTAATTCTAAAGACGATAATTTAAATTATTAATTTGATTCCGTAGAATTTCAGCTTTTTTCAACGCCTCTTTCATGATTTTTATTTTTTTATTTATGATTTGAATGAAAAATACATTTTTTAATTATTGTTTGGTCGATGTATTCGAATATAATATTTGTCAATATATTTTAATGTATAATTATAATTCTTTTTTGTATCCTATGTTCCAGAAAATTTCAGGGAGTTCTAAAAATATTGAAAAGGTTCTTTTGAATGCATAATTGTTCTAGAAGGTTCGTAAATTTTTGTGAATGGTATAGAGATTGATTGAATCTTTTAATGGTGAATAAAGTTGAAGAATTTTTCAATACAATGTTCTAGAAATTTCTCGAATAATAACGATGCTTCTGATGAGATTTAGGATGCTATAAAAGATTCTAGAATGTTCTAGATAGTTCTATAATATTCTAGAAGGTTGTAGAATATTCGAGAATGTTCTTTCAAGCTTTAAAATTTTCGAGATGTTTGTATAATATTTATGATATTATCTAGTCAGATATAGAACTTTCTTGAAAGTATTAAATGTTCTAGAATTATTCAGATTTCTACGTAGACTTAGAATTTGTTAGTAAGTTCACTGAAGTTGTTGTATTTTTATGTATTTTATAGCTCTAGCATGTTTTTATTCGTTCTAGAAGATTAAAAAATATTCTAAAATTTCACAGAAAGTTCATAGAATGTTTAGAAAAGTGCTAGAAGATTCTAAAATGTTCTATCAAGTTTTAAAATGCTCTAGAAGGTTCTAAAAAGTTTCAAAATATTCTAGAACTATCTAGAAAGTTTAAGAACATTGTAAGAAATTTCATGAAATTCTGGAATGTTTCGAAATCTTTCAGTAAGTTATAGATTATTCTTGAATTTACAATTAAGTTCTCAATCATTGTCGAAAATTATATAATATTCTCAAAAGTTTTAAATGTGTCTAGAATTTACAAAATAATTTTAGAAAGTTTTTTTACGTACTGAAACGTTTTGTAAATTTCGAAAAGGTTTTATAATATTCTAGAACTGTATAGGCAATTCTAGAATATTACAAAATGTTTGAGAAGATTCAAGTAATTTTTGAAAATTTTCTAGGTCTCGAACAGTTTCAGAATGCTCTGAACACTATTATAGAATCCTGAAAGTTCTGAAAATTTTGCAATGTTTCAGAAGGTTCCAGAAAGTTTTAGAATATTCAAGAACTTTTTAAAAAA